>JAJOOE010013091.1:0-22040 GCA_036250405.1 Solanum raphanifolium | reverse complement strand
TTTCTTGGAAGATCAATTGGCCTAGTTTTCGTTCTTTTAGCCGAGGCTGATCAAAAGAAAGACTACGTTGGGATTACAAAGGCGGCATCTAAGGGCATAATTAGTTTTTGAAATTTCAATTCTGTATTAGAATTGAATGCGTCTTTGTTAGGTAAGTTTTCCCTCAGTGATAAGAATTGATGCAACAGTTTTATATATTTTTATTGAGACACTGGTCAAGGAGCATATCAGTTGTTGCTGCAACAGAAATTCAACAACAACTACGTACCCGTGAATCTCACAAGTAGGGTCGGGGGAGGGTGGTGTGTACACAACTTTACACCTAACCTGTGAAGGTAGATAAACTGTTTCTGATTGAGATATTCCTCGGGTCAGTTATAGGTGTACAATTTAACTTTTTATTTAGAAAGCGACATTTGTCATATTTATTTTCTAGTTGTGTAACTAATAGCCATACACATACTGAGTTGCATAAAGTAAGCACTATGGAAGAAAAAAAAAACTACTAAGTTCTAAAATGAAGGAAATAATTGAAATTTATGCATGTTGGATCTTCTAAAAGTTATCTAGTTTTGGAGGATCTCGCACACACCAATCAATATTTTTGAATAGTCTGAGCAACATAGGTTGAAATTCACATGGCATACTTTTGGTCTATATATTAAGATAAACTATATATGATAACAAAACAAGGTAATATAGCCCTTGGATTCAAAATATTTACTTCTCCCTTGGTATCTTCTTTGCATTTTGCAATCACTCTTGAAACTATAATAGCTTTCTTTGAAATTCCATCTCCAAATTGCTTCATAATTTTTCTATGTGCACTCCAACAACTAGTAGAAAATGAGTCAATCCAATTAGTTTCCTCATGAATTAATCTACAATTTTGGACTATGATTTTGCATACACCACATGTTTTCTTGTTACAAATTCTTGTCGACTTGTCAAGGCCTAACGAACAAGTAATCGTTGCACCATGGTAGAAAACTCTCTCTACTCTCTTTTTACTCAAACTTCTCGTAGATCTTGAATTCATCGACATCTTCTTGCATTCTTCAAAATTTTCAATAACCTTTTCACTATGGTTCACTTTCAAGATTTTTTCAATTTTGTATCCTACTTCATGCTTCCATTCAAATCGAAAAATATCTTCCACTATGGTTTTTAAAGGATTTCCTTCAGGAATCTCGTCTAACAACTTAAGCGGTCTGTGCACATTAAATCTCGGAGAGTCACAAATGTTGGTACAAGAATTAAACACCAACCCCTTTCTTGATTTTGACATCCCTTTGTCTTCAAGTTGATTTTTTTCTTTTTTTGGAGAATTAGTTGAACTTGACTTTGGCTTGAAACATCTAATAGTAGAACTTGGATGACAAACAAGAATTGCTAGAGATGTCATTAAGAGACATTTTTCAGCCATTTTTTAAATGTATTTTTTGGTATTGAGAATGATGCCTAATGTATACTAAAATTCAAAAGGGCTAAGAAAATCTCAATATTAATGATCAAAATCAAGAAAAATATTCAATATGATATTATTTTTAGTACTTTATAATATGGAGATTTCAGAACTTATGAGGTGTAAATTAAGTTCAATTATTAAGATTTTATAGCCATTTAGATAACCTAATAACATAGTCTACAAAAGGAAACTTAGAGATTCTAATGAGTTAGATTTATTTCGATTAATACAATTAATTAAATCTTTTCCAATGTACCATTTTTTAAAAATTAAATATAATGACTACCCCCAAATTATCTAATCAAAGTAAAAATAATAATAATTGGAACATCTCATTCATTATATTTCAATTATTTGTCATGCATTTAGTTAATTCGATTTTGATGCAATAATGCACGATCTATTATGCTATATGCAGTCCGTCTTAAATTATATGTTGTGATTTTCTTTTATATAATCCTTAGAAAACATTAATTATGCAGGATTTCTAACTATTTTATCCGTCATTGATATTTCAATTTTCTATTTAAACAATCATAACATCACCCCATAATAGAGGTGTTTGTGCTCTTAGAAAACAATTACTACTACGGATTACAAGTGGCAAAAATTAATTAATTTTATTTTGAATGTATGAAATGTCAAATAATTTGAGATAACTATTTTTAAAAATCGAGATATAAACAATTATATTGAATCGAACGAATAAATCTCACTCAACCCATTTAATGTTTTGAGTTTGGAAAACAATATTCTCTTTCCTTTTTGAGAGGAATAATAAACCCCGTAATCTTAAATCAACCATAAAAAATAAATTGTATCATTACATGTTTATTCAAAATGTCAAATAGCCCTCGATTTTTGTTTTCAATAATAAAAGAATTTATGCAATTGTAATATATAAATTTTAAACTTTCATACCTCTATTTTTCTCTTTTAACTCTTCTATTAATTTTCAAAACCTGTCTTTTTTTCATTAAATATTCTTTTTGTTGAGTTCCAAATTAATCTTGATCCATCTTGTTGTTTTTATTATCACCAAAATTGAAATTTGACTTGAACTAGCCAATTTTCTGTAAGATATTTATTCTGATTTCAAGTCAATTATACATATTTAAAGGTGAGCTAATTATTTTGAAAAAAATTATATTACATTGGTAGTTATTTTTTATTTTTTTTAAAATGTAACAATTTCGAATGATAATACAATTTGTAGGTAACATAAATTTCAAATTTTAAAATCATTTGAAATGCTAATTTAAGTGATTTTTCTAATTTATTAGAAAGATGAATGGGTGCCTCATTATTTATTTACCTCAATTTTTTTAGGTAAATCAAATAAATTACTCATTTCTATAATATAATTGGCTATTTTAGTTATTCTCCAATTTTTAAAAGAAAATATATAATAGTTTATCATAACTAAAGGTTATTTTGACCTTTTATATATAAAATGATCTAACTCAATTTCGGTCCTTGATTTATGGAGTCTTAAAAAAGCCTTATGTGATGGATTAATACCTCGTCAATTTGAAGGTCTTTGTGTCAAATTTCTAACACAATAAATCATACATCAATTTGATGCCATTTAATACTCTCAAACTCTCATTCATGATAATTGACGATAAGATGTTTTGGAATTTATGTATGGTGATTTGAAGCTATAATTCTAGCTCAGATTTTTTTCTTTTTGGTTTTGATTCTAGCTCAGATCTATTTCCTTTTTATATTCACACAAACTTCAAATCTGACAATTTGATTTTTTTTAATTTTAAACTAATCAATTTCAACTTCAATTTCACTTATTTGAAATTAATTCTAGAACGGCTAAATTTTTTAATTTTTTTAAAAATAATTTTCATTTATTTTTTAAACAAAGATCCTAAAAATGGTTATTTGTACTTCAATCCTGGTTAGGAAATGAATGAAGAATAGGACTTTGGATATATGCATTCAGCGCATTCAGAAACACGTATCTCGGATACACGGGTCAAAATTAAGTGTAATTTGTTATAGATACACTGTATCCAAGTGGATTTGCATTTATCTTGAATACATAGACAAATTTCGCCGCCCTCCCTCCTATCTCGCTCGCCACTCTCCTATCTCACTCGTGTATCTGGTATCTCAGATACATGTGTCTAGTGTGATTCACATGTATCTGGGATACATAGACAGAGATCTCGCTTGCCTCTCCCTATTTCAGCATATCTGGTAGCAAAATACATATATTTAGATGAATCTGACTTGAAATCGGGTATGAAATTATTAATTAGTGAAATAATATGTAATTATTTCAAACTATAGGGAGAATTAGTAAATATGATAGAAATATTTGAGTAATTAGGTAGTTTTCCAAAAATGAGGTAACTTACAGAAATTCCACCAGTTTAGGAGTTTAATTTTTAGATACATATTAGTTTGCAATATTACGAATCTTATCAGATTTTGGACTTCGAATACATGTATCTGATACATTTAGATTTATGTATCTCGAATGCATGAGGTCAAAATTTGTAACGACCCGAACCGTCGTTGATTAGGGAAAACAAAAATTTGGGAAATTCTAGGCCACTGTCTTGCCAGGGTGGGACATATACCTCTAGGGCGGCAGCGCCAGGGCGGGGTAAGTTGGCGGTAGAATGGGATAGGCGAGACAGAATGTAAATAACGCAAATTCTTATTTTATCCTTCTTTCTAAAATACCTAGATTAGACGTAAATCACCCAAAACCCTCCAAAAAGTTGTTCCAAGCTTGGGGAAGAAAGAGGAAGAAATTCTAGCGTGATGATGGCGATATCTTGCGGATTCTTGGTCAAGATCACCACCATGAGTTCCGAAAGCAAGAATCGAAGGCCAAATTTCCGTGCGGCAGCTTGGCTCCCAGGTAGGCTAGGTTTTATGAATTGAGTAGGTATAAATCTGTGTTCACTGCGTAATATATGTAAATCAACAGTAGAATTATGTGTAGGCCCTCGCGCACCGAACGAAATATGGTTAAATTCTAGGAAGAAGCCTTAGATGATGAACTAGAGCTAGGTATGGTTGAATTAATGCTTACATGATATGCGTGGATGAGTAGTTCATCGGTGATGGTTGTGATTCTATGATTGTGTGTTGTGGGTTTGTTCTTGCTTCATTGTAATACGTGCATGTATGTGAATGAAGCCAGTTGATCACAATTCACACCTAATGTGAATAAGTATGAACGAAGAACTATATGCTATGAATCACCTCTTGTTGTATGATTGTGATAATATACACTGTGATTTTGATTGTGGATCGGGTGTTGTGTTCCGACACACTAACTTGGATCGGTTTCCACGTTCCGGCATAAATATGGGATCGGTTGCCACGTTCTGGCATAATCTTTGGATTGGGGACCACGTTCCGGTATGCTAATAGTTTGGGTATGAGTTTCATGAGAGGACCAATGACTTGACATAATTGTGTACTTTGAGGATTGTGAAATTGAATGTGGTTCATAATTAAAAATGATATTGTAATTCCCCGGAGTGGTCGTGTGGTTATGAGGACTTATATCTGATTGTTCTTTTGTGTTGGGTGAACTTGTTCCGTATGTGGTTGTTGGATGAATCGGGGAGGCCAAGGGTTCAAGGGTTTTAATAATTGAGAGCAAGGGTATCCGTATGTTGCAAGGTGGAGAAGCGAGTGATTTTATTTCATGATCTTACTAGTTGGTTTCTTATGTTATGTGGTGGGCGTCGGGTTGACCGATGATGCCTACCAGTACGTGTGGTTGTACTGATACTACTCTTGTTATGTCTTTTGACATAAACTGGCTGTAGGTTGGTAATGTTCCATTAGGTGAAGACGAAGAAATTCTCCAGCAACTTCTATCTTTCCTTCCGCATGGTGGGAGCTGTGTCTTTTATTTATTATATCCAGTTGTACTCTTAGTAACTCTTGTACCTGTTTAGACTAGATTCTTAGGGGTGTTAGTTACTTTACAAGTTTTAACTCTAAATTGTTTAAAGTTTTATTTTGAAAACTCGATGATTTCGTTTATCTCTATTTTTCGTTAATTTTTTGCATGTTTTAACTATTGAGACATGAGGGTTCTCCTACTTAGGCGTTAGAGTAGGTGCCTGCACGACCCAGTGGGTTGGGTTGTGACAAATTGGTATCAGAGCCCAGGTTACCGGTCTTCAGTACAAGAGCAAAATGTGGACTAGACTCCTGCGGATTGGTGTGTTGACGTCCACATCTAATCTTCAGGAAGCTAGGAAGCATTCTAGGAAATAGTTCCACTCATTCATGAGTTGAGTCCAATTGGTTTCTCCCGATTCTAATTGGTATCTCAACAAAGTGGATCGGACGTCGTGGTCACGACTGAAGGAACACAAGCAAGGTAAATTGGAACTGAGAAGGTTCCAATTGGTATCTGGCCTTAGAGGTGGTGTAAATACATGGATGATCCGAAATGGTTATCCATGGAACGAAGTAACTAATTAAGAATTAAGACTTGTCTGTGAGTTGTAACTTGAAGTCCGAGAATGCGTGCTTCTTGTTTTCTGAATTAACTGTGAATGTGAAAGTTGTAATTGCTTGAATGTGATTATGTGCACTATAAATATGTGTCTAAACTTTGATTTGTGCAATGTATTGGCTTAATTGATTGAAATTATGCAAGTTGTAACGACTTAAGTATTGTAAAGCCCGTTACGAAAAGAAGGTCCTAACTAGATTCAACGAGAGGGTTTAGAAAAAACTACGAGGCGATTTGTGAGGAAGATCTGAACGTGTCTTGCACATGTGTAATGACCGCGTGATCGTTTGGGTGTATCTTGGTGATGTGTGGGTTGTGGTGCTGAAATAGCGAGAATGTTCTGATTCGTGTATCGTGGATGAATTTGGGGTAGACGATGATTTTTCCGAGCTCGGAGAATTATCCTAAAACTGTTTGGTGAGGCTGGAAACTTTTAGGGAAAATTAGAGAAGAGAAAAATCCCAGACAAATGGGCAAGCAGAGCGCACTATTCAGACTTAGAGGACATGTTGATGGCTTGTGTGATTAATTTCAAAGGTAATTGGGATGATCGCCTACCTCTTATTGAGTTTGCTTACAATAATAGTTATCACTATAGCATCAAAATGGCTCCTTATGAAGCTCTTTATGGGAGAAGATGCAGATCTCCTAGTGGATGGTTTGAAGTTGGTGAAGCAGGATTGATATGACCAGATCTAGTTCATCAAGCTATGGAGAAGGTGAAAGTGATTCAAGAGAAGTTGAAAACGGCGCAGAGTCGTCAGAAATCCTACATCGATGTTAGGAGAAGAGAGTTAGAGTTTGAAGTAGATGATTGGGTATACTTGAAAGTTTCACCCATGAAAGGTGTTATGAGATTTGGTAAAAAGGGGAAGCTTAGTCCCCAGAATATTGGCCCTTACAGAATATCGAAAAGGGTAGATAATGTAGCTTATGAGTTGGAGCTACCACAAGAGTTAGCCGCGGTTCATCCGGTCTTTCACATCTCCATATTGAAGAAGTGTATGGGTGATCCTTCATTGATCATACCAACTGAAGATACTAACATCAATGATAGCTTATCTTATGAGGAGATTCCGGTTCAGATTCTAGACCGCCAAGTTCGCAAGTTGAGGACTAAGGAAGTAGCATCAGTCAAAGTCCTTTGGGAGGAACTAATTTGTTGAGGAAGCTATTTGGGAAGCTGAGGAAGATATGAAGAAGAGATATCCACATCTCTTTGAAACCGGAGAAATTCCAGATCAAGGTACTAATTCTTTTTTTAGTACTCTTTAATTTATGAGATTGCATGTTGTGTTTGCATTGCTTATTGGGTGTTTGAGCTGAATGTTAGATGTTACACCCTTAGACTACTAAGAGTAAGCTCATTCGAGGATGAATGTTCCCAAGGGGGAGATATTGTAACACCCTATAACTAGAAAAAGCTAGAAAGAAGTTAAAAAGTGGAAATAGTCATTTTTGGAAAGAATATAAAAATCTGAAAAATTTGTTAAGTAGGTTAAGTTGGATTTTTGGTCAACTTCAAACGACCATAACTTCTAGCTCAGGATGAGTTAGGTGTGTTTCTAGATATCATAGGAAAGATCTTGGAATAATTTTTCCAATGCCGCCGAGTTTGCGCGATTCAGAGTTCGTATGAGTGAGATATGCCTATTTGAAGTTGGATTGTTCAAATAAGGAAAGTCTAATCCAGATTTTAGAAGGGCATTATGGTCTTTTCCTTACCCAATTATTTTATTACGTTTTTGGGTAATTAATTGGGGTCAAATAAGATTTTAGTCAGTTTAGAAAAGTTGAAGTTCACGTTAAGGCTTGGAGAAAAGAAAAAAGAGGAGAAATGAGAAGAAAGTTTAAGATTCGTCGTCTTCGTAAGGAATCGCTTGTGGATTTCGTCAAGGGGTGATCCCTACAAGGTATATGAGATCACATAGCGTTGGGTTAGTTCAGCCACGTGCCAAGCATGTTTAATTCAACATATTTCCGTCCTAAAAAGATTGAGAATTTGATATTCTTGATAGTAGTTCTTGAATTGATTTCGTTCTTGAATATGAGTTGAGATTAAGGAGTCTCTTGATATTAAATGTCACGCCCTAAGACTACTCCCGAGACACGGACACGGGACCTAGGACCACAAGTGATCCCAAGCTAACCCTACTGGCATGATCATGAGCATACTAAAGATAATAAACTGATGCGGAAGCTAAATCATAAATAAAATGAAAAGATGGGGAATACACATATACTATAACTGAGATATATGAAAAACTGATGAGTTTCATACAAAGAAGATATTAACTCAATACTAAACTGAATCTAACTATGTCTTGAAATAGCCTATAACTGACTAGAAATGCTAAGACAGTCCCCAGCTAAGTCTAGCAAAACTGAAACTAAAGGACTAAAAATACTGAAAAGAAACTCATGACTGTTGTCCTCGGAGAATGAGGACTCACCACTGATTCTGCTGAACTGGAGATCGGGAACCGATCTAAGCGTGATCTGGATGTTGAGAACCTGAACCTACAGCACGAGAAGATGTAGCGCACGTATGCGTCAATACTTGAAAGGTACTGAGCATGCAGGATAGAGTAAATCTGAAATGTCATATAACTGAACAAAGCAATAAAGCAATGAAATAATCTGGACATGATATAGATACTGAATATTGAGATAACTGAATGCAATGACCAAATTTATAACATGCTGAGACTGAATACTGACTGTACTGAAATATGGTCAATGCAATAGAGTCTGACTGAACTGTTGGAGCTACTAATAACCGACAATAAAACCGCATTAGCTAAATGTGGAGTCCGATGTATACGCCCCATCGAGAGGACCCAATATATCCGGCCAAAGGTATAGAGGCATGACTGGCGTGATCACTAACTGATATTGCCCACATAGGGGACTTACACCTACGTGGCTCATAGTTCTGGGACTATATGGGTACGCTGAACCCTAGTCCAACTCGGTATTATGCTACTCCCAATAGATTAAGTGGTTAACACATTATGATTGAGTTTTTGTATATAATGGATAGCTCAAAACTGAACATGCAATTTGAGAATGCAACAATTAATCTGATAATGATGCATTCATAAACTGAGACATGTATAACTGAATACATTATGACTGAAATACTGAATAGCTCAAAATACTGACATGTAGATACTCATACTTGAAAACTCCTTCTTAGAAAACAATTCAAAATCATATTATACTATGATCATTGATGACTTGGGAAGTCATACTGCATAAACATTGATGGTATATCTAGATACCATACTGTTCATATATTGATGACCTACTCGATTGTCATACTAATCATGTTTTAGAAGGTCTTTCTCAAAATTCATCTTAACTTTCTCAAAAACTCAGTTTAAAACTCAAGTGTTGTCTTAAAAAAAGCTTCTCAAGATTTATAACTCAAAATAGGGTTTATACTGAAATATACTGATAATATGGCGTTCAAAACTAGAGCATGTATATCTAAATAACTGAAATATCTGACCTAGCATGTGTAATTCAAGAACTAAAGAAATACATAGCTAGGGTTTTGAAATTCATGCAATAAACTGAGTACAAATATGATAATCTGATTTGGGACATATTCATAAGTAATTCATGATAATCTGCTGAAATTCTAAAAACCTAGGTTTGTTCATAATCATGGAATTAAGAATCTGGCTGAATTCTAGGGACCTAATGGGAGAAAGGAACCCACTAGTGAAATCCCACATACCTGGTGACGAATTCCACGGAGAAATCTTTAGATTTCGGGGCTGGAACTAATGGAACCTTGCTGCATTCTTGAACTAGGGTTCTTGACTTTTTTCTCCTCTCTTGATTCTAATTTTCTAAGTTTTGATTAATGATTTGACTTAGATAACTTCTAGTTATGTTTCTAGGCTTAAATTGACTAAAACTTCATGATTTAGGTTCTAAACTACGTATCTTAGGGGTTCAACAAAATAGAGAAAGACCAAAAGACCCCTGACTTAATTGCTGTCGGAGTGACCGACGGATTGGACCTACGGGCCGTAGGTCAATCGACGGTCCGTAGATTGGGGTCGTCGGTCAAGTCTGCTCGACAAGGCTTCACTAAAACGAGCATAACTTTTTACTCGGAGGTCAAATTTTAGCAAACTCGGTGGTATTGGAAAGAGAATTCAATTATCTATCATATGATAGATCATAGGACACCTAATTCATTTTGTGCTAAGAGTTATGACCATTTGAAGTTGACCCAATCAACAATTTTCATCTAACTGGCTGCTGATCCTCATCTACGGTCAGACCTACGGACCGTGCATCGAATGACGGTCTATGCTGGTCGACCATAGTTCATGTCAGAGGCTGGGTAAATGAGTCTTGATCCACGAACATAGACAGCGGACCGTGGTCTGATCTACGGACCGTGGGTCTGTCCGTGAGTCGGGACTTAGCCGATTTTCTGAGCTGGTTTGGGGAGGGGTTGCAATGGTGAACCATGGACCACCAACACGGGCCGTGGTCTGACCTACGGTCCGTGGATGGCAACCGTGGGTTGCACTTACAACTTCTCAAAATCTGCATTTTTAGTTTGTTTTGGATACGGGGTGTTACATTAAAGTGTTGTTTCCTTGAGTTGTTTGAGTTAGATGTTGTGTACATATGCCTTGGGTATCTGATTCTAAAGTGAATTTGAGAAAAGGATCAGAAAACGAGATCAAAAGTTCGTTGGATTTTGCCTGAAGGGAAGGCTGGCGCGACACGCCCCTATAGCGCCAGACAGACTGGGGTGGCGCGCCAACAGTGCGCCATTTTGGAGCTCAAGTAAGTTGGGACTGGCGCAGCGCGCCAGGCATGTGCCCGGATCATCGTTTTCTACCAGTTTTTCATCGTTTATCCCGTTTAAGTCCTTCTAAAGTGTACTAACACTTCCTATTGATTCTAACTACTCTAAATGACTTCTAAACATCTAGAAATCATCTAGAAACATGAATCATAACCTTGAATCCATAAATTCAAATTCAAGGAAAGTTAAGAGCCAAGTCTAGGAAGTTCTTAGAGTCCTTTTTAGAAGTCTCTTGCAAATGTTTTTAACTTTGTTTTAAGACTTAAAGTTCAAGTTGATTAAAGAGTAAAGAGTAAAGATTGAAGTTCATTTCTTTAAAAGTATATGGGGACTATGTATTCCCAAAGGGTTTAAAATGTCATTTAAATAAGAAAAGGAAACCTTGATTTCCAAAGAGCCTTTGAACTAGTTTTCAGTAAAGAGTAAACACTTTCATATTAAGCGAGAGAGGAAAATTAGATTTCCAAGATAGCCTTTGAGCTAAGTTTTTGAGAAATTAGCTCAAATCACAGAAAGAAGTATGTTTTTAAACATAAGAGCTAGTATCATATTTTGAGAGTAGTATTGAGCACCGATATGGGGAAGAGTTCAGACAACTCACAACATCCATAAACCATGTAGCCACCATGGGTAGAAAAATTTCATACTTTTTAGATGATTCCTTTAGTGCTTTTTAGCATAGACTAGTGGATCCACTTAGTAGTTTAGGTTCTATACCCTCGACAAGGTATAGGACGGCCCTGGCAGCGTGAGGCAAAACGATGTATCATCACAATAACTCTTAAGTGATGGTTGTCGATTAGAGAAACTCCCACAGAAGTAATTGTATTCTTATATGCACAGTTTAAATGTATTTTTACATACATTTCAGAGTTATATTGTATTTTTGCATACACACAGAGTTGACATCATGTTTTAAACACCTTTTCTTTATATCGCACTTGTTTTAAACTGCTTTATATTGAAATGAGTTCAGTTATGTTGAGCCAGGTAAGTTCTTCAGTTCCTTTCAAGCTTATGTCTTGTTTTAGAATTCCTCTCGAATACTCGTACATTCAATGTACTGATGCCATTTGGCTTGCATCTTATTATGATGTAGACACAGGTAACCAGGATCAACATCCAGTGCATCGTTGATCCAGTTGAGCACTCAGAGTTTTGTGGTGAGCCTCCTTGCTTTCGAAAGATCCCTTTTATTGCTTTCAATTTTATTATTAGTTCATTAGGATGTCGTCGGTCTTGTCCCGACATCCATCTCAGTTGTTTAGAGGCTTCATAGACAGTCAGATGTTAGTTCTTTAGTCTTTTCATTGTCATTATCTTATGTTGAGACTTGAGTTCGCCTTAATGGCCAGTTGAATGTTCTTTAATAACATTCCAGTTATTACATAGATTTATCTTTGTTGAGTTAAGTCTTCCGCTGAGTAAGTAAGCCAGGCCAAGGGTTCGCTTGGGGCCAGCAATGGTTCTCGAGTGCCAGTCCCACCCAGGGTGTAGGCTCAGGGCATGACATATATAAATTATTGCCCTCTCTCGCTCGCCTCTCTCCTCCTTCTCCCAATCTCGTTCGCCTCTCTCCTCCTTCTCCCAATCTCGCTCGCCTCTCTCCTCCTTCTCCCAATCTCGCTCGCCTCTCTCCTCCCTCTCCCATTCTTGCTTGCCATATATACAAATGAATATGTATAATATACAGTTATCTAACCGATATACAAATATAATTCACCTCTCTCCCACTATCTGCCCTCTCTCGTTCGCCTCTCTCCTCCCTCTCCCAATCTCACTTTCCATATAAATAAATACATATGTATAATATACAATTATCTAACCGATATACATATACAATTTACCTCTCTCCTACTCTCTGCCCTCCCTCGCTCGCCTCTCTCCTCTCTCTCCCAATCTCGCTCACCTCTCTCCTCCCTATAACATGTAGCTACGAATTGTAATTATCAAACTATAAATACATATGTATAATATACAATTATCTAACCGATATATATATATATATATACAATTCACCTCTCTCCCACTTTCTGCCCTCTCTCGCTCGCCTCTCTCCTCTCTCCTCTCTCCTCCCTATAACATGTAGCTACGAATTGTAATTATCAAACTATAGCTATGGAGAGTAATTATGCTATTTTTGAGTGGCTATATGCGAAAGTTCCTCTAAAATATATTATGCTTGTTTGGTAAGAAATTGACACATTATATTATAAGTGTATTAAAATGTGATATACATGTATTATCCATCAATAAAACTTGTATAATATGTGTTTTATAAATTTTTATTTATAATATGTATTAAAACTGTATTAAAGTGATCAAGTGAAAAAAATTGTTGCTATAAATAATAAATATTTTCTTAATATAGTATATTTTTGTAAGTTTCCTTGTCATTTTATGAAGTTTTATTTGTGAAATTTAAAACTTCATAATAATGGCTATTTATCGGATTATATTTATTGAATTTGAATTTTCTAAAACTAAAAAGAGACGACACTTGTTCCAGTTATTCTTGCTTTTGTTGACAAACGATCATTGTTTTACTTCTTCCAAATTGAGCCTAAAGTTTTATTAATTCCTAAAATATATCATATCAAATTATACTTGCACATATAATTTTATAAAGACTTATCCAAGGTAAAAACTTAAACATAAATGTCAAAGTTGAATGTTTCTGACCGATATTTAAATTTGTTACTCCTATGCCTCAATATTTAAATGAAACAATAATATTGTAATATATATACCTATAATTATAATCACAATAAAATTGTAATATATACAGAGTTCCAATCACAACAACAAAACTATATAATAAATCATTAGATTGTCATACCGGTTCAAAAACTTTAAGATCGAGATTTGTGTCCAAAGAACCTACAATGCGACCCGAGAGTAGCGTTGCACCGATAGAAATTGCCACAGGTCGGACAACTGAGACGCTAATTTAAATATAATTAATATTTAAATTAAACAATAATATTGTAATATCTGCCTATTATTATAATCACAACAAAATTGTAATATATACAGAGTTCCAATCACAATCACAGAACTATATAATAAATCATTAGATTGTCATACATGTTCAGAAACTTTAAGATCGAGATTTGTGTCCAAAGAACCTACAATGCGATTCGAGAGTAGCGCTGCACCGATTGAAATTGCCACAAGTCGGACAACTGAGACAATGATCTTGAACTGAAATACTCTTGTGACAGGACTAATAGTGTTTCTTGAGTAAATCGGTGCTTCCAAAGGTATGATTACATTGTGTGCATTTATGATTCATTGTGGATGGGGTGAAACCAACCGGGTGGAATTGACTATGAGAAGAAGAATATCGCCAGTGAGAATGGAATCGACTATGAGAAGAAGAATATCGCCAGTGAGAATGAGAACACGATGAAGATTTGGAAAATTGCGAAGAAGTCGCAGATAAATCGCAATTTGTAAACCTTTTGGCACAAAGTGTATGGAATCTTCGAGTAAGAATTTATACAGGTTTTGGCAGAGTAACCATATATTCGTTCCGTGTAACCTATTTTTAAATGTCATTTATAAAGTAATTTTTTTTCCCTATGATTTTAAAATATAACAAATAATAATACGAAGATATATATATATATATATATATATATATATTATTTTATTTTATTTTATTTTATTTTTTATTTTTAAAGTATCATATTTGCCCTTAGTCATACTTTTTAATATAGGAAAAAAGGATAAATATATCCCCATATCGTAAAAGGTATACAGATACCTTCCGTCATACTTTTCGGACATTGGTACCCCTACCATCCAAAAACCAAAGCATATTTGCCCTTCACTCTAACGGAAGACTAATTAGGGACACGTGGTGCAATCTTACGGATCAACTCGATTTGACCAATTAATTAACCCAAAATTCAAATACCCGCCCATCGAACCGTTTAGCCCACCTGATACACCCATTCTCATTTCTCTCAACTCTTTCGTTCATCTCACAAACTAAAAACCTTAGTTCATTAGAGGTAAACTACTCACTCTTCTTCGTCAATTCTCGGTGGATTCGCTCTGGTCCGATCATTGGTACTCACACTTTCACTTCGTTCATCTCGTAGATCTTGTTTGTGTTCGATTTTTACTTGTATTGTCATTCGTATTGTGTAAGAAAGATGTTGTTGAGTTTCGATTTTCAGTGATATCTTTACTTTTTATCTAGAATCTGCATTTTATAGTGATTTTTAGGGGTTTGTTCACGTTTATCTTAAAAAATGAATTGTGGTCGTTCTTTCGTTTTCTAGGGTTTTACTTTAGTGCCATTTTATGCGGATTTGTTAGGGGTTTGTGCACCTTTATGTTAAAGAAATGTTTTTTTTTGTTTGTGTTTAAGATGTATTGCTTATGTAGTGTTGTTTTCTGGGATTTGTGGATTTTTTATCTTCTTTTTTTTTCCCATTGTCTCCATCCTTTTCTTTATTTCTTTATCTTCTTCTTTTGTCTATTTGTTGCTTGTTTCTCTACTTGGTAGGATTTCCTATTATTTATGACTATTTATTGACATCTTGTAAAGTTAGGTAGGTCCATAAGAACTAGACAAGTATATAATTGATAGTTGATATTATTTACATTTGTACAGTTAGGCAGGATCACTTGTTTAGTCTTAATTTATATAGCTTATTTATTAATTAGTATTGTGTAATTAGCTCAAATACTTAACAGGGACCACTTATTTAATATTATTTTACTTAATTCATCTGTTAATTAGTATTGTGTAATTAGCTCAAATACTTAACAAACTTAAATCTTGAGATAATATCTCAGATGGTCATTCAACTATGAATAGTTCTCTAAGAAAATCACTCAACTATGCATAGTTTTCTAAAAAAGTCACTCAACTTTATTTTGTAACTCAAAAATCACTCGACTATTGATATTTTACCTAGAAAGTCACTCAACCAATTTAGACGATTTTTCCATTAAATTTTATCGAACTAAATTTTTTATTTTAAGCTAAATTTTAAGTAATAAAAAGGTACCAACTATTTCTTAAAAATTATTGAATATATATTGATTAAAGATAAAAATCCATCAAGGTGCATACTAGTAGATCTAAATCAAATGAGTATCTTTTTAAATATTTTTCTGCTTTTCAAAAATCAACTTACATTATTAATAGGTACCGTTTGACTTGAATATTTTTAAATAAATAATGAATCATGGAGTTACTAATTGAATCACAACTACTTTCAGATATAGTTTAAGGTTTGATGGAGGGAGACGACGAACCGACTAAGAAAAGACGAAGATGATTGAAGAATCGATGCGAAGAATTGATGATGAACTAGGGTTTTAGTTCGTGAGATGAATGAAAGATCCGAGAGAATTAGGGATTTTTTTTTAGGTTTTTAATTAGAATGAAAGAGCCGAGAGAAATAGGGAAAATTTGATTACGTATTCCAAATCCTTGTTCATATAGGATTTGGTTTATAACTATAAAAAGAATGACCTCCAATTATAATTCTAGTAACCTATGGCTGCCTGGGCTGGATTGACCAACGACCTCCTTGTTGAGATTGCAAAGCGTGTTAAAGTGATTGAAGATTTCACTATTTTTGGTTGTGTTAAAGGATTGGGCTATTCCTGTACTTTCATACCTCCTGTTACATGCTTGATACCATGGTTACTAATAGAGGCATGATAAAATTTTATTACAAAAATAATAATCAAATCAATATTTATATCATCATAATATATATTATATTGTATTAATTATATTTTATTTTATTTTGTCATGTCATCATATATATTATTAAAAGTGGAAAGCTCCAACCTTCAAGGTTGAATTACCATTTTTCCCCTCCACTATATCACAATAAAATTAATTTATTTATTAAATACTAATATTTTAATTACATAATGGTGGAATATGAAGTCCAACAACTACACTTTAATTTTTTAGTTATGACATTATAATTATAATTGATTTGGTTAAATTCAATTAGAGTAGAAGACAAAATAATGTATAAAACTCTTCCAATTCAGTGACTCTTTGAATTTTGAAATCAAAATAAAATTTATGTATCATGATTCAATGTTCTTCATTAACAAATTTTGGTAGGTGAAAAGACAATCAAATATCACTATAAATACCAGTAAATTGCTCCCTAGATCATCATATTCTTTTCTTTTCTATCATCTATTTTTATCTTTTCTTCTTCCTAGAAGATGATATAGATAGATGCATGTCGTCAAGAAGCTAACTAAGGAGAAGAACAGATAGCTTCAATCTGAAATTAAAAAGAGAAGCTTTCTTACAATATAGTTCAAGTGTTAAGCTTAGAATTAAAAGATATGACCTATATATTCCTTTAGATCTTTTTTATGTTAGCTTATGATTTTAAGTTTTTCTTTTCCATTTTGGAGTTAAGGTATGGTTGTCCAAAATAAAATTGGTATGCAACCCATATTTTTATGTAATTATGTATCATTTTGTATTGTTATGATTTTTTTTTCTTTTGTTTTTGTGTTATTATTCTTTCAAGTGCTACTTAATTGACAAAACTTCTATTGATACATGATGAGTTTGATAATACTTGAATAGTTTATGCAATATGCTTTTGTTTAAACACAAGTAATTTAAATAAAGATTGCTAAAAGATTACTACTTTAAATGAAAGATATTGATTGTGTTACTTTATTGTCTATCTAACATATGTTGCGAACACATACATATATTGTTCATTTTCACCCTTTTGTTTCATTTTTTAGGTACGAGAAACGGCTGGGGGCAATGAAGTAGGTGAAGTGGTTGGATTTTGCGAGCTGTTCCAACCATTGCTGGATGTGATTCCAAGAGCCGAACGAGAATGAATACCACACAGAAGAGTCAAGACCAGGCTACCTAATGGAATGTTTAACCGATCCATTCCGGATCGACCGAATTGGTACAGAAGTTGTAACATGGAAAAACCACGGAAAACACGACTTATTTGAATAACCCGGTGACCTACCAATTGTAGAAGTAGGATTTTTGGCATCCCCCTCATACGGCTCCCCCACTAAAAGAAGAATTTATCTTACAAAAGGAGATCCTAGTTCTTGATCGCTTTTTCAACCCGATGAAATAATTTTTCTACAATTTATACAATATGGGATTTAAAAATTTAATTTTCAAATAAAAATGAGAGTTACATTTACATTTATGTGACACTAAGCCTAATAATTTTCTTAAACACAATCATTCTATATTAACGGTAGCTTTCCGTAGTGTTAAAACTCAAATCGTTGGTATGATGACAATTTTGCTTTTGGACATTTTGATTATTACTTTATGAATTCCTTCGACCCTTAATTGTTACTACTAAAAATTATTCTCAAATTAAAATCATATAAAAAAATATTATGAGAATGGAGTAATTAAGCTTCATTTTGTTTAGATTTTAGTAATATAAGTCAACAAGATCATTCTATTAAAAGTGGAAAGAGTAGTCCAAAGTTGAATTACTAAAATGTTCTTTAAAATTATATTTATCATTTTATTTTTTTTATAAAAATTAATTGTCTACTAAATTTAATTGGAAAGACCTTTCATCTACCTTTAGACCTGTACAAATTCTATGAACTTTTTATTTACAAATTTAATATGTGTCATGTATTTATTTTCTTCACTTTCAGCTTCCAATCGTTTAAACATATCATATTCTTTATCAAATTATATATACCTTTATTCAATGTTTAATTGAATATATATGTGCCACAGGTGAAGTTACACATTATAATTCTCCTTTTATAGGTCTTGATCTAACTAAAAAAAAAAAATTAAAAATACACATGACACTAGAAACATAATTACACCAAAGGTATTTTTAGTTGGTTGGGAGGTAATATATATAAACATATGTTTTTATTTCTTTACTCCTTTTTGCTTGAGTGTTGGTATTTAAAAATGTTATTTTTGCCAAATCAATAGGTAAAGAAGAGATTGTACATTATACCAAAAGAAATAAGGTCCAGTTTGGTAATTAAAGACAAAACTAGAAATCAAAGTAAGAAAACCAAAGATTTCTTTGGAAAAGTATTTCTTCCTTTAAGAGAGCTCACCAAGTAGGATTAATATATAACTTTAAGAATTTGCACTTCTTTTTTAGTATATAATTTATAACTCAAACAGGTTTCTTAATACTAATATTTAGGGATTAGACAAAGAAAAGGTCAATTTGTTGAATCATTTCTCATGTAGCTTAATTCAACTTCCTAACTAACTTCCTTAAGAGATTTACAGATTTCTGACAAATTATATGAAGGTCTATTGTTGCATCAGAAATGCGGTGTGAACAAGGATTTGAATTTGTAAATTTCTCCAATAGTATTAGTCAAATATGCGAAAAGCCAAACCTAATATGATCAGAAAATTTGATTACGTATTCCAAATCCTTGTAAATGTAGGATTTGGCTTATAAATTTATGTTTATAAATATAAAAATAATTTTATAATTCTAGTAACCTATGGCGGACTGGGCAGGATTGACCAACGACCTCTTTGTTGAGATTGCAAAGCGTGTTAAAGTGATTGAAGATTTCATTGTTTTCAGTTGTGTTTGTAATTCATGGCGAACAGCTTCTACTAAGGACAATTTTGATGTGCTTTCTCCTCAACTTCCTTTACTAATGCTCCCTCAGAAAGATGATTATCGAGAATTTTACTCAATTTCCAAGGGTAAAATTTCACGGAGATTGTACCTCCCTGAAGCTAAAGGGCGAGAATGTTTCCCATCTCATCAAATGGGATGGTTTTTCACCCAATCATTAGACGTTGGAGAAGAGGTCCGTTTGTTGAATCCTTTCTCTGCTACCAAAATTCAACTTCCTACCTTAATTGAAGATCTGGAGTATCCCTACATCATAAATGCTATTTTATCTGCCAATCCTTCTTTTATCTCAGATTATGTACTCATCATTTCATATCACACATATGTTGAACAATTTGCTTTTTGGCGACCTGGAGATATCAATTGGACTCAAATTAACCTCACAAGAACATATGGTGGAGTGTACAATATGATTTACTATAAGGGCCAATTTCATTTTGTTACTTGGACCGCTGAATTAGGTATTATTGATGTTCAAGGACCTGAGCCACGCGTAGACTCTCACAAAATTTACCCTAACGATGATAAGAAGTTGTTTTGCCAAAATTCAACTCACTTTTATCTCGTTGAGGTAAATGATGCACTCTTACTTGTTGTCCGATTTGGTAGAAGTCGTTCAAATGCTTACGGGGCTCGCGACACTTTTAAATATGAAGTATATGACATAGATGTAGTGAAAGGTAATTTGAAAGAGATTAACAACTTGGGAGATTCAACAATTTTTTTGGGATTTAATGCAGCAACTTGTATCGACTCCACTATATTTACAAGGGTCAAGCCTAATCATATATATTTTACTGATGACTGGTGTGACGATGGAGAAGACATAGGATGTTACAATCTTGAAAATGGAAATATTGAATCTTTTTATCCTGGATTATCACTAAATTATATTTTCTCGCCAACTTGGGTAATACCATCATTATGATGCCAACTTGGGAGGAGTTATAGTGTGCTATATGTTCAGTAATTTATTTTTGCAATTTATCGTAATCTAGTAGTATTTGTTTACTTTTGTGATTTCAATCAATAAGAACTTTATGTTATTTGCTTTATTGAGTTAGAACTTTTTGTTGCTTGATCGAATGATTGACTTGGTTGGTTGCTTTGATTATAATTATGAAAGAGAAGTGCATGATCACTTGTGCTATAAATTTGGTGCTCCTTTTCTTCCATATCCTTAATAGCAGGTTGGTAATAGTTTCTAAACTTTGTATTTCTCCCATACCAAATCACTTGATCTTCAAATTTTATTCTTCCGTATACATGTCATATGTTGCGTTCTACTATCAAATCTCGACAACTGGGAGTTTGGTTGGAATTATTGGGCACACATTGTCCTCCATGATATGATTGGAATTATTGGGCACACAAACTTGCCAAATACAACACTTTAGGGGATGAACAATAGACAGCAAACCTGAAGAGAAAAAAACAGAGCATATAGCAACTCTATTCCAGAATATTTTTTAGCTCTACATTGTGATTGAACGATACTCCCTTCAATTGACCGACCTACATTCAAGTAAAACTTGTCAAATAATCAAATAAGAAAGTGATTTTTCAGAGCGTAAACATTCGAGACTGCGAGTTATTGGGGTTTATTAGTAAGCAGTGTATCAGTTCTCATCCACGGATGCATCAATAAATATCAATGTTACTGGCTTCAAAACTAACATTTAGGGGTCGTTTGATAAAAAAACTAATAATGCAAGGATTAATAATGCTGGGTTTATTTTTATCAAGTGTTTGGTTCATTATTTTCCACCTCATCTTGTGTTTGGATTAAAACTTTATAAAAAATTTCTTTTCGATTATACCCTTAAATTATTATGTAATTGAGTTAAGGTAAATAATTGCCGGACAATATTATTTTTTTATGGCCTTCTAACTAGCTATGAGAAGAAAAAAATTGTTTGTCTTTTTTCCATTTAAATTATGAGGATAAATTATTACCATCTTAGTAAATTGTTCACTTACAAAATGTCAATTTTCAATTTAAAAAAGATAAACTATATATCACTTTAAAAATTGAAAAGACGGTAAACAATAGTAAAATTGAATAAATCATCTACATTTATACATAAAAATTGCAAGTTGTAGTTTTAATATGTATGCAATTTTATAAATTGTTCAAAATACAAATATATATATAGATATATTTACAGCTGTTTTTATTAAACAGGGTTGCGGAATAATTTAGTAATTACTGTTTTTAAGCAGTGAATATTCTATAATTTTTTAATATAGATAGAGCATTTTGATATTCAAAATACTCTTGCGCTCTATAGCTTTTCATTTCATTTATAGAAAATATTAAGGTTTCATAGGAATGACTAGCATAGTCATCTACTAATTCCATTTCTCTAATTGCTTTATTCATATGAAATAAAGCTCTTTTATGCTTCCAAGCTCTTTGTCTTATTCTATGCAAAGATCTTTGCACAAACTTCATCTTATGCTAATATAAGCATGTTAATATGCAAACAGCATGATATGCAAATAGCATGACTTATGATCATATAATATCAAAATATTATTTTAAATTCCCTGTAGGTACTAAGTATTTTTCTTTATGTCTAA
>JAJOOE010013090.1:0-21859 GCA_036250405.1 Solanum raphanifolium | reverse complement strand
AGGTGGAAGTTATGAATAATTACTTGGCATGTGAGGAGTTTTTGTTGTAAATGTTCATCAATTAATTAAATATTTATTTGGAATAAATTAAGTAATTCACTTTTATTATAAAAGAATTCATTTAAATAAGAAAAAAGCCCAAAAAAAAGGAGAAAAAAGACAAAATGTAAATGGAGATCATATAGAGATGGATAATTATTCATCGTAAAAATTTAAATAATAAAGAGACAAATATTTAAAATATGTTGTCATTTTATAATAATTAAAATAAGGTTAAAAAATAAGAGAATAAATAAATAAATTTATTAAGAGTAGAAATTAGAGAGGTGGAAGTTATGAATAATTACTTGGCATATGAGGAGTTTTTGTTGTAAATGTTCATCAATTAATTAAATATTTATTTGGAATAAATAAAGTAATTCACTTTTACTATAAAATAATTAATTTAAATAAGAAAAAAGGACAAAATGTAAATGGAGATCATAGAGAAGTGCCACATCACCTACTCTATGTTTCTCCTTTATACATAAGAAGAGGAGGGTAATAGGACCAAAGTTCAGGTGTCTTTTTAAAAAACAGGTCTTAATTTAATGGGGTAATGATGTATTTTCCCTTTTACTTTTAATGACATTTATCATATCAGTCATTATGCATAATAGTAGTTATATACTTGCATGAACATATAAATAATAATGATTTACTCCAACTATTTTTAATATTAATAATAACAATATCTATTTATATATATATCTTTTCAAAAGAAATATATTTTAAAAAATATTAGTGTTGTTGTCTATGAAACATGAACGAAGAATTATATATAATTTTATATTTAATTTTTTAAGAGCCTTCCATCAACTTAATAAATGTTACACATTTTCTTTGTTGACATTTCCGTTCCTCCTTTGTATTCTTTGTTCATTTTAGTTTCGCTTTTAAAAATTTAGAAGTTTTGCAAAATACTTATGAATTAAAATTATAAATTTTGTTTAGATTATATTTCAAATTAAAAAATAAAGTAACAACTCATTTTAGATTTCAGAAGTTATATTATGTTATTTCAACATTTAAAAATAAAAATATATATAATAAAATTTTAAATACGAAGTTTTTATCAATCGCGCGAAGCGCGAGTTGATTCCCTAGTTATAAGTAAAGTCAAAATGAAAAGAAATCACTAAGGTAGCGTCACGATCACATCAACTTGATCGTTACACAAAATAAAATCTTCCGTCGTTACCTAACGATGATTTAAACGAGACGATACAATAAAATTTAAGTAATAATAATAAACAAACATTGTATTTAAACTAACAATGCAATGAATAAAAATCATCCAAACAAGGTGTTCGTTTGTTTTGAAAATGAGTTATGCCGGAATTAATTATATTGAGATTGATTATGCTAAAATTAGTTCCCCCCCCTCTCCCCACACACACACAAAAAAAATAACTTACAATACTAATTAATCACTTTGTCCACTTTTAATTGTTATATTGCGTTTTTCGAAAGTTAATTTAACTAATTTTCAAAGTTAAATTATATTAAATTAATTTGATATTTTAAACAAAAAATTTAGATATTCAAAAATTGTACAAAAAGTACTACTCCCTCCATCCCATTTTATGTGGCACTTTTCAGATTTCGAGATTCAAACAAGTCTATCTTTAACCGTAAATTATTCATAGATCTTTTAAGCATTTTGAATTATCAATTATTGTGACTTATAGTACTTTTTACGTAGTTTACAAATATATAAATTTTATTTCAAAAAAATCAAAGATTCGATGCGCAAATTTCTGGTCAAACTTAAACTATTTGACTCTTGAAAAACGAAAAGTGCCACATAAATTGGGACAGAGGGAGTATAAATTTCAATTTTTTACATATCAAAAAAGGAAACTATGACAATTAAAAGTGGATGAAGGTAATACTAATCCAGATATAATTTATCCAAAACTATTAACAAAAAAAAAAAAGAAAGAGAAATACTAAATTTTTATATCAAAACTTTTTATGGTTGTGTTGCATAATCATGTTCTACGTACTATAATATCCCTCCAATTTTTGTTTACTAGTGGTGCTAGCTGTAAACAGAGTGTCCCTTTTTATTAGCAACTTCATATCCGATATTTTTGTTGCACTTTATTTTAGGGTCTTTCGTTATAATTTTTTTATTTTTAGGAAATAGTGGTAAGGTAGACGTATATTCTATCTTTCCAAATTTTACTTGTGAAATTTCGTTGAGTATATTATTATTATTATTATTGTTTTTTAAAAGCCAAGCAAAATAAAAATAAAAATTTGCACATATCTTTCTAAGAATAAAAAATTGTGAATTACACTAAATATTCATATACTATGATTTAATCATGAAAAAACTTTCAGTATGTTAAAATCAAATATTTACATCTTCTATATTACAATTCCCAAAAAAGTTATTACTGATAATTGATATATCTCATTCAATAATTTTTGTGAGTTTCTAAAGATAAATAATAATCTCAACAATACTAAATTTTTTAAATCAAGACATGAATATTTTCGTTTTAAAATTTTGTAAATAAATCTAATTTAGAGTTTTGACTTGTCGTTTAGTAAGTATATTTTAATATACTTAATTACAAATAAATCTTATTGGGAATGCTCTTTATACAAAAGATATAAATGTTTGATTTTAAAATAGAAAAAATAAATCTGAAATAGAAAAAAATTCTTGTTAATTACCTCCGTACTCTGCCGTTCTCCGCCATCACTCCATCACTCTACCTCACCGGCGGCCACTGCATCACCACCGTGATAAACCATGAATTGACACAATTGCCCTCTTCCTTCTCAAAGCTAAAAGTTCCATAATCGCATGGGCGCATCATTATCCAACCTGACGGAAAACGGGTCAGGCAACGGCAGACCGGGACTCGGTGATATACCGGAAAATTGCGTGGCGTGTGTGTTTATGTACCTAAATCCACCTGAAATTTGTAATCTAGCTCGGCTTAATCGCGCTTTTCGTGGTGCCGCTTCTTCTGATGCTGTTTGGGAATCTAAACTTCCGTCTAACTACCACCACTTGCTCGACCTTTTGCCTCTGCAAAATTACGATGGTCTCTCTAAGAAAGATATATTTGCTTTCCTCGCTCGTTCCGTGCCGTTTGATGATGGCAATAAGGCATGTAGATTTTTGTGAAGTTCGTTAATTCTACATTATTTTTTAGTTTGTGCTGACATTTTTTATACATTTTGGAAGGTTAAAGGATTTTCAGTTTTGGTGGTAAGTAAATACTTATTTAATGGGGGTTTTGGGTCAAAACTGATGTTGGGTTTTTCCTGCAGCTGTCATAGATTGAGACTGTTTTTGATGTTAGAAATGATGCTATGTATGTAGTATTCAAGTTTAGCTTTCAAGTTGAGCTGGAGTGAGAATCTCTGTTCAGTGGTTGAACAGTGGTTAATGTTCAAGTTTTAGCTTCCAAGTTTGCTTCTTTTCGATTGTGAAACAGTGTTATCGCTGATGCGTTATTTACCCATATCTTTATTCTTTTGTTAGTTCCTTCTTTCCCATGTCTTTTATGAGCAAATGGATGAGTGGTGTTGGCTAACTATAATTATGTTTGTTTTGCTAAATTTATAAAGATGGAGTCTAGGCCAGCTTGCTATGATTATAGGTTTTGGGGGATGGTACTTTTTTCAATTGCTTGTATTGGGAGGGATTGTGAAATTTGAGGTTCCCACGGCTTAATTCTCTGTGTAGTGCTTTTCACGTCACACTTGCTCTTGAGGTCTGGGAAGGGAAGTTTGAGGAATAAGTTGATCTTTTTGATGAAGTTGAATTTGCTATGTTTTATGAGTTGAACTTGTAGCAACAATATTTTGGAGTGATGTTTGATCTCACTAAGCTGTATGTTTTTGACGGGGGACAAAATGCAGGAGGTATGGTTGGACAGAATAAGTGGAAAGATTTGTATGTCAATTTCCTCGAAAGCAATGTTGATAACTAATGTGGAAGACAGGAGACACTGGAACTGGTTTCCTACAGAAGAATCAAGGTTAGATTAAGTGGTTGAAACTATGTGTAACAATGTCATTATTAAGCTTATGTTGCAGTGATAAAAATAATTTTGGAGTTTTAAACTGGCTGGATATCCTCTTGTGAGATGATATTAATAACTAGTTTTTTTCCCCAGTGAGCATTGGGATTTCCCCATGCATCACAGGATAATTTTTATGAGCAAGACATGTGAAATGAGGTTTTTTTTTTATGTTCTTTATTTGATTTTTAAAAATATTGTCCACTCGGCAAACTGTTCAGCCCACAAGCACACGTTGCCAAACCCTGAAGAGTATGATGTGCCCGGCCTTCCTTCTCTTGATCCCCACCGACCTCCCGTAGAGGCAAGGTAACCATCCCCACTTAGCTTGGAGCAGATTGGCTGAAACCAGTGTTATAGAAGGAATGCGAACCTAAAACTTCCAAGTTGTTACTCCCTTGCCTCAATCACCAGACCAATCCCTTGGGGACATGTGAAAACAAGGTTTATGTATTCACCATGAGGTGAAAATGAATATAAGTTAACTCAATTAGAGTAGTAGTTATTTAACTTCCAGCTCATTCTCTCTCTAAACCCGACAAATAGACAATGCTGGAGCGGATTCTTAAGTGGAAAACATTCTGATTTGCCTTCCAATATATTGTGTTGACACTGCCTGACTTTCTATACCCTATTGCTTGTATGCCTGATTTGAGTTATCAGTAGATTGCTTTTAGTCTTTCTTTCTACCAAATGAGATTGTACTTGGTAGGAAGGCCGAAGTTTGATCAATCTTTTGTAGCAAATATACAGTGTGTGTGAACCTATGCCCTAGATGGTATTAGTTAGATGCAAATGTAGTGATGGATTAGAATGCTCAGTGCATGCATGACACTTCCTCTTTCTTCTTCTTTGCATCCCATAGCCATGGTATATTCCTAAATGAACTGAAACATGAAATGAAGTTATTAGATGCCATTTTGCATCCATTTGAGAAATTGTTGAAGCAATGTTCTCAAAAGGATCTGAAAGTGTTTCCCCTCTGAAGGAGACAAGAAAACAGCAAATCCATGCATTGAACCAGTCTTGTAAAATATTCTCCATTTTCCCTCTTTAAAGAAATCATGCTCCCTTGACTTAGAGTGTATTTACGTGGCTTTTCTTCATCAGTTGATATGTTGGTGTAGTAATTAGATCTAAGACAGAAATATACATAATAGGGAAAAGAAAGAAAAATGAGATAGAATGTTGGACCTAGGTCGTTATTGCTTCTGCTGGATAGTATGAGTTTTAATTCTCAGCTGTAGAAGAGATGATATATTGATGAGTTTATCAGCTGTAGTTAGGATGTTATTTTCCTAGCTACATGACTTTTTGACTAAGCTCTGTTAGGATTTTGTCGGAGCATTTGTCTGTTCAAAATGTCCAGTTATTTTTCTGGTTAGAACTGAAGTTAACTTACTCATTCCTTTTCTAATTTTGATTGATTCCAGCTGATTGAGTAGTGACAACAGTTGGCTTCTATGTCTCAGCCTTTTATAGGGTGAAATATATGGTAATCTCATGGCTATGAGATGTTTGTCCTTTTTATTCTCTTTGTTCCAATGTGTGCTAGTTTATGAACTCCGAGCTTTCTTCTATTGGAACTGTTCATGTTATCCTCTATCACTGTGTGTGTGTGTGTTTTTGGGTGGGGTGGGGAGGTGTTACAGGCTGTCCTGCCCCTATTGTATCCTCCTTTTCTCCATTGAATTATGCATGAACATACTAGTTTTTCCATCTTTACTTTTGCACAACTGATCGTTGTTGATGATGAGGGATATCACAAATTTTGAACTCTTGCAGATTCCATGTTGTGGCGTATTGCCAGCAGGTATGGTGGTTTGAATTAAGTGGCGCTGTGAATTTTCCTTTTCCTCTGGGTATATACACTGTAACATTCAGAGTTCACCTTGGGAAAATATTTAAAAGACTCGGCCGGCGTGCTTGCAACTTTGAGCATACTCATGGATGGGATTTGGGGCCAGTACGTTATGAACTATCTACTTCTGATGGGCAACACGCAGTTAATGAGTGCTTCATAGATGACACTGGGCAAGACGACCCAAATGGGAATATCAGGCGTGGGAGCTGGATTGAGTACAAGGTGGGTGAATTTATTGTCAGTACATCAGATCCTGTGACGGAAGTTAAATTTTCAATGAAACAGATCGACTGCACACATTCTAAAGGCGGGCTCTGTGTTGATTCTGTATCAATTACCCCCAGTGATCTGAAAGTTCATCCTAGAAAAGGGGTTTAAAGTATCTGTAAGTGACATGTTTTCTTGCCAATGCTCTCAGAAAATTTTCTATGGGTTCCATTATACTGTCTAAAAACAATACATTTGAAAAGGTAGTCATTGTAAAATTCTTTTTTGCCTTAGGTATGTCTTCTCTCTCCATGTAAATGATACTGTTTTGTTCTTGATCCAGTTTTGTTGCATAGAATACCTTCTGCAGAAGATCAAGAAAAGATAGTTTGCTCATTTTTCATTGGAGAAAAGGTCCAACTATTCTAGTTTTTTCTTGTACAGAAAAATGTGGCTCAATTCTTCCAGAGCAGAGCCTGGAATTCAATTTTTTGGGTTCTAGATTGAGAAAAAAATTAACTGGGTTCGGTTGAACTCGTATCGAGGCTTCTATCTCTGCTCCTGAATTCTTCCACTTTTATAGCATGTTTTACAATTCAACTATGTTGTTTGGAGTTTGGACTGTCCAAAAGTGTTGTCACATCCTTGTCTGATCCTCTAAATATACAGCTTTTTTGAGGATCCACCACGCATTCAACAGTACTTTTTAAGAGTTCGAGCAACACAACATTCCAGTGCTTTAATATCTCAACTTTGGTAGAATCCTGTCCTTGTTCTCTCTCCTATGCTTATGTTGTTTACTATAGTCTTTTTGTGTGTGTGGTCTTTGGTTATTATTAACAACCTTTTCTATGTGCTGTGGATGCTGTTCACTTACATTTTTTGAGCAAGTCAATGTGTTTTGAACTGCAAGAATATGCTGTCTTTGATTGATCCTGATTCAACATTAGAAGTATATTGTTTTTTTTTTAAATAACCGAATATTTTTGTCCGTAAATACTGCATATTTGATTCCATCCATGTCACATCAGATGGTGATATTTTTCTTCTATTTTTATCAATCTATTATTGGGAACATAACAGGCTGCTTGACAAGTGCTTTGTTCCCATTTAACATGTGAAGTGATCTTTGGTAATAGCTTGTTCAATTACTATTATGTGAAGGTCTCCGTACATTGTACCCTTCTCAGACCCTGTGGAAACATTAGGATATGTTGTTGTATTGTAGTACATGATCATTTTTTACCCGACACTTTTTTTTTATTGACGGTCTTAAAATCTGACATCTTTCTATATTTAGTAACATCTTAACTTTAAAATATTTATTTTATTCTTGATGAGATGATTTATAACCACATAAATATTTATCACCTATTTTGGTTCATAAATTTTATTTGTGTGTTCTGGTGGTCAAGTTAGGTGAGGCTTCCACATCATTTGAGTAAGGTGACTTGGTAGATTCAAATTGTAAGCTTTTTCCCAAAGTCTATCTATTTACGCAATCTTATCCTCCAAAAAAAAACAAGAAATCTAATACCAAATTCTACAGATTATTAAGGCTACTGCGTATTTTTAAAGAAGATGACATATTTTAAGTGTTTAACTTGTTTACATTATGCAATTAAAAATACGAACAATAGTAAGGCTAATGCGTATTTTTAAAGAAGATAACATATTTTAAGTGTTTAACTTGTTTACATTATGCACTTAAAAATACGAACAATAGTTTTTTTAAATTTGAACTGAAAGTGTCTAAAGGAACACTTTATCCATGCTCAATTATAATAAATTACAGTTTGTGTGCCTAAATGAAATTTAATGACAAGTACAAAAGGCTGTCATGTAAACCTCGCATTTTTATGGCCATTAGGTTTGATTTTTGATTAGGTCTAGTTCAGTTTTATGATATACACTTGTTATACCACATCCACATTTAAACTAGTAATTGCACAATTAAATGGCAGGCATATGAACTCAATCATGTTAAGCATTATTGATACTTATGTATCTTCCTTAATCAATTAAATCATCATGAAAGTAATTCTCCAAGTATGCAGAAAAACAGAGGTTAAAGAGTTAACCTCATCTTAATTATATTCTAGCTCAGTAGGATTGCTGCATGGTAAATTACTGCAAGAGTTTGCGCACACATTCGAAGAAGCAGATTTCAAAAATATATTGTTTAGGAGTCAAAAAACTACATCTGTAATAGAGAATGAACCCACAAGAAGTCAACAGTATGTGGAGAATCAACAGCTGCATACCAAATGCAAAACCGTCAACGAGAAATTTGTCTGCAGATGTATGAGATACTTGTAAATGAAGGTCTTCACTTAGTCTCTTCAAACAAGGCACTCTATTGCAAATTAGGAAACAACATAAACAACAGCTTAACGTTTTCCTCCGCCACCACCAAGCTTAGGACCTTTTGATGCACCTCCTTTGGACATATTGCCCTTTCCTCCAGCTTTCTGGGACTTGGCCTGAACCTCTGCTTTCTTAGCCTTCTTTTCATCCTTTGTCTTCTTGATCCTTTCCTTAATTTCACTACACAAAATCCATACACAACAGAGATCAGTTTATTCCCCCATTAAAGCAGAAAAAAAAAACGCTTCTTTCTTAAACTTCAATGACTAACACCATAATTTACTGTCCCCTCACACCAAGATGATAATACCAAGCATTGAGTAGTACACATAAGGCTCTAGGTGTTTTTAGTTCATGTTGGGCCCATATGGAACAAAAGGTGCTTGAAAGGTATCAGCACATCTGTAACGATAGACGCAATTAATTTCCCAGACTAGTAACTGTATTAACCACATGTGAAAACGTTAATACCTGACTAAGTCTGGTATATAAGATAAAAGATTATCAGATAAGACTATCCAAAAAGCCACTAACTATATGCAAGTTGCTGGTGCACACACTGGTAAATAAAATCAGGAATTAGTAGAAACTAACCGAAGAGCAGCCTCCCTGGCAGCATCTCGAACTTCTGGTCTTTCAGTTCTCTTCTTCTGGATTACCTCCAAGGTTGCACCCACAATAGACCTAGAGTAAGGCTTCTTGGTGGTACGTCGCCTCTTCTTAGCAGCTTCTTGTGCAATATCCTATTGTAAATGAACACAGGTGGCAATTAAATTACGTCATTATAAGCAAGTATAGGGAAGTCCTAGAAAAGTTCAGCATCACAATGCAAGTTATACAAGTAAAACTATATATGATGAAGAAAAGGCATATTCCCTAGTTTAGTTTCAATTAGGGGGCAGACCACAGTTACTGTTGTTCAAAGTCCAGAAAACTTACCTTCTTGTGTTGCTTCCTATACATAGCTGTCCATGTAAGTTTGGACGGCTTCAACTTGTTGTGGAAGTAGTGTTTGCATTTTGAGTTGACGAATAGGAACACCTAAAAGTATCAAGAAATCAATAAAGTGATAGCAGAACTAGCACGATTTTTCCTCCAATTCCAAAGAAAACAAGCAAATTTATACTAGTTTAAGAGAAGTGTAGCATGTCATCTGTTGAAAGAATACCTGAGAATCTGAACGGATAAATCTGATGCCTCTCCCAGGGTAAATCTTGGCACCACTGAAACGGCAAAGTTCTGTCCTGAAATTGATGTAAGACAACAATGAATCATCACTTTGAATTTATGGCTGTGGAATTACCAGGGAAAAATCTAAACTACAGGAAATGAGCAAGCTCAAGAAAATCCCAGTCTGAAATAACACAAGACTTCATGTAAGATTAAGTTGAACATTGAATTGAGTTAACATCACTATTTTTATGTAGTGCCTAGTTGAAACATTGCAGATGACCAAGAAAATAACTGCCAACCGCTGTCCGCCAGCAAGGCAGTTCACATCTAATGGTGGCTACAGTTTTAGTAGCCAGGTGTACTTAAAAAGAACTAATGTGGTTTGAAATCAACCAGTGCGACAACGCACATAACTATGGAGCAGTGAAAAGATGGATATCACCAATACCGCTTAATATGATTTTAATATAGTTGCAAGGTCATACACTCTGCCTGGAGCACTTCCCTATCTATCCCTTCATCTCTCCCACAGAATTCCCCTTACTCTAAGCAAAGACCAGAACAGACCAGATATTCAAAAGAAAACTAACCCGCAAAAAAACATGGAAGATCACTCTAGAAATAAACTATGCTAGGTGTGTAGTCTGACTTGAACATAGAATAAGAAGACCAAATCAACTGTCTGTGCATGAATATTCTTTCAAATGAGAAAATAAATTGCAAGTAGAACTTGAGCTTCACGAGCAAACTCCAACCTCATCAAATCGAACTATGAGTTAGAGTGTTCACTATGAAAATTAGGGTGTTCTTGAATCGTGAAAAACGATCATCCCAGCAAAATATTCTCCTAAAAGTCAAAATACAATTATCTCCAATCTTACTCTTGCTCAAATCATAATTTAGACATTGTTACAAATCCTATAATACTCAAAAGTGCACCATCACATAACTATCCTTATTCCTAAGATAATCCTTGTATGATTAAGAAATGTATGCTATTTTAATACAAACCACAGAAAACGATCCAAAAAAAATATTTTTTGAGCTCCATACTAGTGTTTTTGTCTGTGCTGGATTTGAACATGAGACCTCATGGTTCTCGGGTGCTATACTAGGCATACATAGTGAAACAACATTTATCTTAAGGGAGCTCCGCCGTGAGCATCTCCGGAATTACACGTTCTCATCTACATTATGAATCTAAATATGGATTTTTGCAGGGTTTCAGCCATTGATTCTTCTCCGTGAGCTAAATCTATAAATTGTAGATACCATTTATGGATAATTACCAAATTTTCTCAACGAATACTACTGAAATAAATCATCGGATGCATAAAGGCAATCAAAAATACAGATGAATGAGAAAGATAAACGGGAGAAATCTTACTTGAGAACCATGGTTGATGCTGTAGCGAGCCGCCCTCCTTCACAGTATCTCAATGAAATTCAAACCCTAATGAGCTACCATTTTATAAGAAACAGAGGTTACAGGGCCCAAAAGATGTGAAGGGCTTCGTGGGCTTGTCTGTCTGGTTCAGTTATTGGGCCTCTCCATAAAACTTTAAGCCCATATAACAAAAAGCCACCATACATAAACCCAATTTTAAGTATTTCTGCTAAAGAATATGTCCTCTAAATTGCAGCATAAGTTTATATGTTGGTGTCATAATATCTCATAAGTCATGACGTAATGGCATTTGCTCTTGACATTGAAATAACAAACAACTTTTCCGTATCATAATTTTATATCATAATATCCACAAGTTATGCCATATGTCGTGGCTCAGGGCATAACATATTTCTAAAAAACAAAAAAAAGAACACACAAAACCAATTTTAAGTATATCTACTAAAGAATATGTCCTCTTTTCATGTTTTTTTTTTGTTTCCCACCTAATATTCGGTATCAGCATTGAAGCTCGACTATTTTGAATTCGCACCGCATAGGGCCCCATTTGGGGGAAACGCTCCCTAGTAGGGATTTTTCCATATTCAGGGTTCAAATTCGAAACCTTTAATTAAGGGAGGAGCAACCCCATCCACTGCTCCAGTTACTTTCTTTTTTAATGCAAGTGCAAAATAAAATTATCCACATCTACATTGGGTACAAGTACAACAATCGTTCGTGAAAACAACTACTAGCAAAGTTTGCATACAACAAACATCAAAATGTTTCATTCCATTTATCCTCATTGCTTAACAAATGATGCATATTTACGTTTTTTGTTAACAGATTGAATTAGAAAAAAAATTCTAAAACTATTTTTTTAAATTCCAAAAATGAGACGTGACATTCAGTTTTGGACCGTTATTATTATTTCCCTCTCAATTCTCTTCTATCATGGAAGCCATTAATTGAGTTGTAGTACTAGCTTAGGATTAATTTGCATATATATAATTCTTTCAATGCAATGGTTGACTTTAGATTTTTAGGTTAACAACAATATGACCTCTCTTATTAATGTGTTGACAGATTTTTTTTTTTAAAATTACACAAATTCCATATTGTTAAGAGCTAATTACATCATATTCCTACTTTTTTTCAAATTACAAAAATCCATTAAAATTTAAGGATTTCGGATACATCACTTAACGTCCGATACATCGCGTCTCGATACATTACCTTTGTTGATACAAGACACACCTGTCCCAATCAAGGGCGGAGCCAGCCTTCTGTTAGGGGTTCATCTGAACCCCTTTGGCGGAAAATATTACTATTTATACATGGTTAAAATTATTTTTTATGTATATATAGTAAATGTTGAACCCCCTTCAATCAGTTCGTGTGTTTAGTTCTTCAATTTTTTGAACCCCTTATTAAAAATCCTAGCTCCACCACTGGTCCCAATACTTCACTCAATGTCTCGATACATTACTTTTGTTGATACAAGACACACAGGTCCCAATACATCGCGTAAGAGTGATGTATCCGAGAATAGGAGAGAGTAGAAATTTTTGTAACTTTTTCAAATGGTAGAAAATTTTAAAAAATATGGTAAAATAAGTTGTGTTTAGGTAATTTTTCCAATATTTTTTAAACTAGAAAATGGATACATTGCTAACATAGTAGCTTCATTATTAGAACCTATTTGAAAATTAAAATTTTATTTCAATTTTTAAATTCCTTTTTATGGCTTTTTGTTTAATTTGATTTCCTTTTTTTATTTTTGGAAATCTCTAGTAATTTTTTTTTTGTTTGCGAAAAGTGATTTTTTTTTTTTTAGAAACAGCTCCAAAGCCCAACTGCTCTCTTTTCTTGTAGAAACGGAGACTATGAATGTTTGTGATTAGATTGTGTTGACTCGATCATCGATGGGATGAGCTAATTTTGGACTCTTTATAAAACTTGGCCAATCCTTTTCTCTTAGAGTTAGTTTTCGAGATTGAGTTAGATTTATCATTACAGATTGAATTAGTTCTTGTTTTCGAGAAAATAGTAGTAATAATTAAAGTCCATTTTGCTAAACATACATAATCACAAGAAGTTTATAGTCAATTTCAAAATTCAAATCTTAGCATTTTTACATTCTTCGTTGGATGGTGAAAGACTACTGACCATTATAAATGAATGGAGGAGAAATTAAGATGTGCTTTAATCAAAGTATTTTGGGTAACTTGGGTGAAAATAGGGTTGAAGGATATTTTCGAACCAATTCTAATACGTTGAGGACATTTTTGAACCTTTTTCGTTTTGAATATGACAAACCAAATCAATAAGAAATAATGCCGGAATAATTTGTGCATGACTTATTGCAGAAAAACTACGTCAAGCACAACTTGTCTTCAAACCAAACAACCCTATAGTACTATTTCTTAGAGAGATATTTGTGTCATTGGAGTCTATGACTACCACACATTTTTTTTTTCACAGTTTGAATTATTGTATACTATCAATTATTGACCTTCTTTTGGTGCCATAAACAACTAGCAAAAGAAGCCTTGGGAAGACTTTGGTGCTTAGGAACACGACGACTTTGTGAAGGAGCAAACACAACTATGGCTGATCCTGTAATTGGTGCTACTGTTCAGGTTGTGCTTGAGAAGCTGCTTTCTCTCACTATTGAGGAGGCAAAAACTTTAAGGAACTGCAAGAAAAATCTCAGAATGCTGACAAAATATGTAACCATGATCCAAGCTTACATTCATGATGTTGAAAGACGACAAGTCGAAGATCAGGCTGTGGAAGAATGGCTTAAGATGCTTGAGAGAATTGCTGAAGATGCTGAAAACGTGTTTGACAAATTCACATATGAATCTCTCAAAGCACAAGTGATGAACAACCGAACCAAACTAATGGAAAAGGTCAGTCACTTCTTTTCTCAGACTGCTTTTAAGTACAAAATGTCCCGAAAAATCAACAACATCAATGAAGAGTTGAGGGCTATCAATAAGTTAGCCAAAAACCTCGGTCTCCCATCATGGACAGTTCCTTCTCGGGAAATACTACAAATCCGAGAAACAGATTCCGTAGTAGTTGCTTCAAATGTTGTTGGTAGAGACAAAGATGTTGCTGCAATCAAGAATAAGATGTTGAACATGAGAGAGGAACTTGTTCTGTGCGCCATTCCCATAGTGGGTATGGGGGGTATAGGGAAAACTACAGTGGCTAAGAGAATTTTCAATGATGAAGAGATCAAGCAAATCTTTGAAAAGAGAGTTTGGTTGTGTCTACCTGAAATGGTAGAAACTAAGAGCTTTCTTGAACTGATTCTCGAATCATTGACAAAGAGGAAAGTTGAGGTCCAAAGCAGAGATATAATAGTCAAGACGCTACAAGATGCATTGGGAGAAAAAAAGTATTTGCTTGTCCTGGATGATTTGTGGCGTGTTGACTCTACATCGTGGCATGAGTTCATGGACACCTTGAGAGGAATCAATACATCCAGAGGAAACTGCATTCTTGTGACTACTCGTATGAAGCAGGTGGCATCCATAGTAGCAGAAGATCTTCATATGTTGAGAAGATTAGCTAGAGATCACTGCTGGTCCATTTTCAAGCAAAGAGCATTTGTTGATGGGGAAGTTCTGGAGGAAATACTAACTGTGGAGAACAATATTGTTGAAATGTGTCAAGGTCTACCGTTGGCAGCAAGTGTGTTGGGAGGCCTCTTATGCAACAAGGATAAACATGACTGGCAGGAAATTCTTGATGGCAACCCCCTTGTTGCAGGGGAAGATGATCTTCGGGAAAATAGCATAGAGAAGATCCTAAAACTAAGCTATGATTATCTACCATCTCCACATCTGAAGAAATGTTTTGGTTACTTTGCAATGTTTCCAAAAGATTTTATGTTTGAAAAGGACCAACTAATCCAACTCTGGATGGCAGAAGGGTTTCTTTGTCCAAGTCAAGAGATCCCTGTGATGGAAGACGTAGGGAACAAGTTTTTTCAACTTTTGTTGAAATATTCCTTGCTGCAAGATGTTGAGCTAGATGAGCACAACAATATAACACACTGTAAGATGCATGATCTTGTGCATGATTTGGCTGGAGATACATTAAAATCTAAACTATTTGATACGAAAAGTGTTGGAGGTGAAAATATTTCTCAAGTCCGATACTTTGGATGGGAATCACCAAGTGACCAAATAGAAAAGATATATGAGCCAGGACGTTTGTGCACATTGTTCTGGAAAAGCAATATATCTGATGATATGCTGTTGAGCTTTCAGTTCTTGAGAGTTTTAAATTTGTCTGGATCAGGCATTCAGGAGTTGTCAGCCAAAATCAGCAAGCTAATATACTTGAGATATCTTGATCTCTCCAACACTGAGATCGAAGACCTTCCCAACTCCATTTGCAAGCTCTACAATTTGCAAACATTTAGAGTCAGTGGCTGTTCTTCACTCAGGAAGCTTCCAGAAGAAATGGCAACTATGATAAGTTTGAGACACATATATTGCAACTATCATTACCAATCAGAAATTCATGATCAGTTTCAGATGCCACTTAATATGGGGCAATTGACCAGTCTTCAGACGCTACAGTTTTTTTACATAGGTTTAGATAAAGGTCGTCGAATAGAAGAATTAGGTCGTTTGGAAAACCTTAGAGGTACATTGACGATTGACCGTCTCCAATTAGTCGGAAATAAAGAAGAGGCTCGAACAGCATGTCTACAGGAGAAACCCAATATCTACAAGCTGGCATATTTATGGTCCCATGATGAATCAGAAGGCCATGAGATCAATGATGAGCATGTGTTGGATGGTCTTCAACCGCATCCTAACTTGAAAACCTTAGCAGTAGGGGACTATTTAGGGACTAAATTTCCTTCATGGTTCAGTGAAGAATTGCTACCAAATTTGGTCAATTTGAAATTAAGTGGTTGCAAAAGGTGCAAAGAAATTCCATCCCTTGGCCAACTGAAATTCCTTCGGCATCTTGAGCTGGTAGGATTCCATGAGTTGGAATGCATTGGACCTGCTTTATATGGTGCTGAGATTAGCAATATTGGATCAAGCAGCATTATCCAAGTGTTCCCATCATTGAATGAACTAGTATTGAAGGATATGCGTAGTCTTATTGAGTGGAAGGGAGATGAAGTTGGAGTAAGAATGTTTCCTAGGCTTGAGAAGTTGACGATTTCAAGGTGTCGACTGTTAAAAAGTACTCCAAGTCAATTTGAAATCCTGCGTGAATTAGCAATTCATAGTGTTGACAGTGAAAAGCCATTGTTGAACTTGTGCAGCAACTTGACATCTCTCGTAGAGCTTAGTGTCTATTTTGTGAAGGAGCTCACTTGTCTTCCCCATGAGATGCTCCACAACAACGTTTCTCTTCAACACCTATGTATCTCAGACTGCGGAGAGTTTCGTGAATTGCCACAAAGCTTGTACAATCTCCATTTTTTAAAGAGCTTAAGGATTGACAGCTGCCCCAATTTCAGTTCTTTTCCTGTTCCCAGTGGAGAGGATTATTTGACTTCCCTCCAAAGTCTTCAGTTATGGAATTGTGATGAATTGACCAGTTTACCAAGTGGAATGCTAGAGCATTGTCTGTCTCTAGAATCTTTGATGGTCAAGCACTGTAACAACTTAGTTTCCTTGCCTTTACATGTGTGGGAAATGCCTTCACTTTCATATTTGGGTTTATTAGAATGTACCAAATTGACTAGCGTAGCCGCAGGAGGACTTCACCGTCTCACCGGGTTACGGAAATTACATATTGGTCCTTTCTCAGAGATGGTGGATTTTGAGGCATTCCAATTGATTTTTAATGGCATTCGGAAGCTGTTGTCCCTTCATACATTGGGGGTGTCGGGACACTTGCACTGGGATTCTCTGCCCTATCAGCTGATGCAACTCTCTTCCCTAATAGAGATCCATATATCTGATTTTGGAATCGAGGCTCTTCCTCATAGATTTGACAACCTTACTTCTCTTGAAACATTAACGCTAAAGAGGTGCAAACGACTGCGATATGTGGACTTCTCAGATGCCATGCCCAAATTACAATATATGAGGATACAAGATTGTCCATTGTTAGAAGCTCTGTCGGATGGGCTCGACCATCTTGTTTCTTTGGAAGAGTTAAGTTTATCTAACTGCAAAAAACTAGAGCATCTTCCATCCAGAGATGTCATGCGACGCCTCACCAAATTATGGAACCTGCAAATTTATGCCTGCCCAAAGTTAGAAGAAAGTTGTAGCAATCTGAGTGGCCCAAACTCCCAGTGGTCCAACATTTCCCATATTCCAAATATTGAATTAGGCAGAAGGATAATTCAGGATAGACGTAAGTGTCTGTTTCTCTTTCACTTTATGAGTAGATTTTTTAAATGTTATTTTCCGCGAGTTCCAGAAATAAAGCTTTGTATGTAATTTAATATTTTTTCCTGCAATTATTTTGACATTAAAAAATGCAAAAATTATCAATCAATTGCATCTGTGCCTATGCTTTCTGCATTCTGCTTGTCCACTTTAATCGAACTGTTCTTCTTCTAATTCTTCAAGTATGGTATATCTTGATATGATTTAATCATGAAACTTATGTTTTATTTTCCCTCTAGGTTACTAGTTCCAAGATCATGCTAGAACGTCAATGTGGTAAATCAAGCCAAATCCCATGAGCGGCAGGTAACTACGTTAGGTAAATTTTCATTAGAATTTATAGGCACTTTGTAATCTACCTGTTTTTATCTTTGTTTTTGTTGGGAACCAATTTTCGGAGGTCTATGCTGATGAATACAACATTACCTTCCTTAAAAGAAAGTTTAATCATGAAAATTTATGATTCTTCTCATAGGTTACTAGGTACAAGGTCATGGTAAATCGTCGTTGTGGTATATCAAGACAAAATCCATGGGCAGAATCATGTAAAGTATTTTGGAACCACCACTTTTATTTTGTATATATGAAGAACAAAATCTTCAGCTCTAGACTCATTATGGAACACTTTCATGAGTATTTGGATACTGAACAACCTTTTTGGGCAACTGAAGTCTACATATGAAACATAAAAAAATTCAAAGTGTATAGGGTGCTCAATGAGAAGCTACACAGGTCTATCCTCTGTCTTTGCATGGCCGTGTGTGCATCCTAATTGCATCAATCAACTATCCATGAAATCGTGTACCTGTTTGAATGTAAGCTGTTTGGAAGAGACTACATTAGTTTCAGTTAATTTGGTGTTTCTTTCCATATAATTCTTCTTTCCTTTTTCCTTTTGCCACAACTTCAGTCCATATAATCCAGTGTTTTGCATTGATGATACGGGTGGCAAATTTAACCCTTGAGAAGGACACAAATGATTTGACCAGTTTGATGCGTATCCATCCATTAGGCTGAAGGTTTCTCTACTTTGCTTATTGAACCAAGATTTCCATGTAAGGTATGCCTATGACACCGAAATAACAACTTTTCCACAGTATAAGTTTCTATGTTTGTATCATAATATCCCATAAGTTATGAAGTAAACGTAACACATCGGATTTCGTGCCCATGAATATTCAGTATGTAGCATAGAAAACCAGATTGAAATTTAAGTTCCAGGTTCCCACGGAATGGTTCATGAGTTGTGAACCAGGCTTGTGGAACCACTAGCTCGTGGAATCCATCCTAGTCCTCTAGGTTTGTCACACCCCGAGCTTAGACCTTGGGCGGAACTGGCACTCGGTATCATTATAGGCCCGAGGGCGTACCCATAACATGACATTAGATATGAGCATACATCTAGACATGAGCGGAAACATTAGTATAAACACATTTGAAGAGACAAGTCTTGTAAAAGAAACACTTGGCATAAATGTAAATCATAGTACTAAAATCACTGACAAAGGACACGAAGGTCCAAAATGAAGCATAACTAACTGTCTATATATCTATGAAACATCTAGATATAACTGAGTAATGTCAAATGGGAGGTGCCCATTGAATTCTGTTCATGAGTTGCAGCTCAAATAAATTCTCACTGATTGTTTTTATGGATTCAACTAGGAGGTTGCTGTTGTACAAAAACAAATGCATGTGCCACCTCACTCTCGTGCTAGCCAAGTATTAAACTTGGGTCGAAGTATGCTCAAGAACTATTGTAGCAGTATCCGCTGCGAAGGACCTAGGACTTGAATGGATTGACCAGTTGGAGGGACATCTGTCCATTAGGTTGAAGGATTCTCTATTCTGCTTATTGAACCAACATTTCCATGTAAGCTTCTTCTAAAATTGTTAGTCTCCTACATTCCTTGTTTTTTTCCTTATTGTTTTTATTGCTCACTTACTTCTGTAAAGTTAGTCTGATGCAATATATCTCAAATTATTCAAATGTTTTGTTTGTTTTGCACGAGTATCCTTCAATAAAGAGTTTATCACTTAATCCCCGAATGTAGTACTCTTCATTACAAAGTATAATGGAAGTTATTAAGTGGTATGGTTCTTGAATAAGATAACTGATCATTCTCTTCAAGTACAGAGAAGTAATAGCTTGTCATAACAGGTCTATTACAGTTTTATCTTGCGTAAGAGGAGGTGGACCATTACACGGAAAGCCACTAACGTAGGCTTTGATGCAAGACAGATTTCCTTTTGAACCGAAATGTGACTTCTACTGATAGTAGAAGCTTCTCCAGTTTTTGTTGGCCGTCTTCAACAGTATTTCCTGTTTAATTTTCAAGGGTCAGATTGGAACATTTCGCTTCAGTGATGACTGTGGTTGCACGAAGCTTGAAAGTTCAAGGTAAGTTAATTTTTGTCCATAAAAGATAGCAAATGGTGTCAATACTTTTTTCTCTGGAATGGTTTTTCTTTTTCCTCTAAATGCTGTTTTTAAATCATCTCACTTATCTATATCTCGTTTACTTTTCTTAGTATATTGAAAACTCTCAAGGAACTATTTCCATGTCCATCTATGGTAGAAATGTGTAAAACTTTCTTAATAGGCTCATAAAAGAATAACTTTTCTGCAACGCTGGTTTTATTTTCATGCTTTAGACAGTAGAACTTTTATGAATATATGACACACTTGTCGTTGCTTTCACTTCACAGGACAATTTCTCCGTTCATTAAACTTTCGTCATTGAAGGACTTCGACAGAGATAGTTGTCATGAATCATTTAGCAAAGAATGCCCCATTGGCTCTTAAAATGTCCTTAGCAACATCTGTTCATCTTAACAGGTCTTGCTTTCTCCTTTTTTTAGTGGTCACTTGTAATGATCTGCTTCTCCATTTTCCCAAGGAGGAAACGTGTGCCAAAACAGACTTTTTACCATTTCCTGGATGATTTCAGATTCATGTTTGAAACACCAGCATGGACCTCGTCGAAATGCTACTTATGTAATTTAGACTCTCAGGAAGTTTGCTTCAAAATAGTTATTACTATATAAACATTGCCCTTTTGTTTTACTTATTTACTATTTCTTAATATTTAAGTAATTTAGACGAAGAAAAGTTCATATAACTTGTAATAATGTCAGTTGAAGTTTGTATTAGTTTAATTTTTATTATTTATTTAATAGCTAATTTTATGAGATAAATATTTTCATTAATGCAAATATTTATTTATATTTGGGTAAGTATTTGTATTTAAATGAAAGTATTATATATGGCACAAATGTATTATCAGGTTAGCGAGATCTTCTAACTTCAAAATGTATTATTTTAAAATGTTTCGAGTTTTTTTTTTTTTTAAAAACTCACAACAAATGTGAAAATATGTGAATATATAAAATATAGTTGATCTCTTCACAAGTTCAAATGACATCTAAAGAATTTAACGTAGAATACACATGCAACGCACATCTGGTTAGATGACAACAAAAATACAAAACAAATATCGTCTATAAGGTAATATTAGTGAGATAAGACTAATTACATAATTGAACCTCATCAAATTGAAATAAATCTATGCATAATTGCATTTAACTAATAAAAGTTTTCATTGATCATCTTCATAAATTTGCATGAAGAAAAGATATATATGACGATCCACATTGAACATTCACAAAAGAATCTGCAATATTATTTTTTACTAAGCTTATTATTCAAATCTTAATTCGCTTAAATACGCAATACTATTTACTATAACACATATTTTTGAAATTGGTAATCACGTGCAATGCATGTGTCAGAAAACTAGTATATATATAACATGAGGAAGCAATAGTTATTCATAGCATGAAAAAATGTATCAAATAAGATAATTAATACACTGTAAGATGCATGATCTTGTGCATGATTTGGCTAGAGATATTTTAAAGTCTAAACTATTAGATCAAAAGAGTGTAGGAGGAGAAAATCTTTCTCAAGTCCAATACTTTGGATGGGACTCACCAAGTGATAAAATAGATAAGATAAACGAGCCTGGACGTTTGTGCACATTTTTCTGTAAAAGAAATATATCTGAAGATATGCTGTTGAGCTTTCAGTTCTTGAGAGTTATAAATTTGTCCAGGTCAGGCATTGAGGTGTTGTCAGCCAAAATCGGCAAGCTAATATACTTGAGATATCTTGATCTCTCCAGCACTGAGATCAAAGACTTGCCCAACTCCGTTTGCAAGCTCTACAATTTGCAAACATTTAGAGTCAATGGCTGTTCTTCACTGAGGAAGCTTCTGGAAGAAATGGAAAATATGATAAGTTTGAGACACATATATTACCAATCAGAAATTGATTATCAGTTTCAGATGCCACTTAATATGGGGAAATTGATCAGTCTTCAGACGC
>JAJOOE010013089.1:0-31680 GCA_036250405.1 Solanum raphanifolium | reverse complement strand
TAAATGTGTGGATGTAAATAAGTTTTTTTTTTATTCCGCACTATTTTCATTATTGAATGCAATGAATGACTATGTGGCTCGTATAAGACCCCTTCGGGGTCGAGTACGCCTTGTTACGACTTGGGGGTGCTCCCGGGTCGTGACACCATACCTACTAGCTTAGGATGATTTAGGTTTAATTCCAGATATGGTTAAGAAGCTCTTGGAATGATCTTTCCAATGCCGCCAAGTTTGGGCGATTTCGAGTTCGTATGAGCAAGTTATGCCCTTTGGAAGTTGGGCTGTTGGATTAAGGAAATGTCCAATCGGAAATATAAGGGGTATTTTAGTCTTTTCACTGCCCTATTATTTTAATACGATTTTAGGAGTTTAATATGGGTCAATTCAGGAGTTCGTCAATTTTAGAAATTAGGATTTCACGCTAGGTCTAAGGAGAAAGGAGAAGAGAAAAGAAGAAGGAGAAAAGGGCAAATTCATCAAGATCGATCAAGGAACTTGGTGTTTTGCCAAGGATTTACTTATAGCAGGTATGTGAGGCTCTCATAACGTTGGGATCATTCTCCCACGTTCCAAGCATATTTATTTCATTTTGGAATCGTCCTAAAAGCATTTGAATATTGATGATCTTGATACATATTCTTGAGTTCATATATTGTTCTTCAATTTGACTGAGTTGGGTTTCTGAGTTCGTTACGTCGCATTATAGTGTTGTTTCGAGTTAAGTTTTTAGGTACATTGCTGGGTATCTGTATCTAAAAGTGATTTAAGAAACAAAATCGAGTTTGGGTGGATTGAGGAAGAAAAACGAAGAAGAAATTTCGACGGGCGAAATCTGAACATGGGAGTGCGTCATGCAACCTGTTCCCAGAATTGAAATTTCAGCTTTGCGACGCGAAGCTAACATGAGGTGTTCTGCCTCAAAAGACGTTTTCAGAACTAAAATTAAATTATGCCTCCGCATCGCGGACCCACCTTCAAATATTGATTTTTGGTTTTTTCTCATGTTTAACTATCTAGAATCATTCCTAAACATCATGAGATCTTTCCAGTCACAAATCTTAATCCTTGAATCCATAATTCAATTCAAGGAGCAATTAAGAGTCAAGTCAAGAGCAGTTAAGGTCAAAGTCAAGAGAAGTCAAGAGTCAAGTTAAGATGAGTTGTTAAAGTTTTTCAAAAGTCTTTCACAAATGTTTTAACTTTGTTTTAAGACTTAAGCTTCGAGTTCAGTAAGGATGTAAAGTTGAAGTTGTTTTCTTCAAAGAAGTATATGGGGACTATGTATTCCCAAACAGATTTAAAAATGTTTTCACATTTTAAATAAGAGCGGAAACTGAGATTTCCAAAGAGCCTTCGGACTAGTTTTCAGAAAAGAGTAATAGATTTCTAAATGAAGCAAGCAGGGAAACTGAGATTTCCAAGATAGCCTTCGAGCTAAGTTTTTGAGCACTAATCTCAAATCACAGAAGAAGTGTGTTTTTAAAACATAAGAACCAGTATATTTTGAGAGTAGTATTGAGCACCGAATTGGGGACGAGCATGAGTTTAGATAACTTATGTCACCATAGAACCATGTAGCCACCATGGGTAGAAAAGGGTCATACCTTTTAGATGAATCCTTCTTAAAATAGACTAGTGGATCCATTAGGCAGTTCAGGTTCTATACCTTTGGCCGGGTATAGGATGCGCTGGCAGCGTGAGGTAGATCACTGTATCATCACTATAGCTCTTATGAGATGGTTGTCGATTAGAGAAACTGTCACAAAAGTTATTGTATTTTATATACATCAGTTTATTGTATTTTTACATACATCTTAGAGTTATCTGTATCTTTGCATACACATAGAGTGGACATCATGTTTTTTTAAACAATTTTTTTTTATATTGCACTTGTTTTAAACTGATTTATATTGAAATGAGTTCAGTTAAGTATTCATGAGTTGAGAAGAGCCAAGGTAAGTGTTTCTTTCAGATTCCCTTTCAAGCCTATGTTGTTTTAGCATTCTAACTCGCATACTCATACATTCAATGTACTGATGCCAGTTGGCCTGCATCATCTTATGATGTAGACACAGGTAAATAGGATCGGTATTTCAGCGCACCGTTGATCCAGTGAGCAGTGTAGAGTCAATCGGTGATCCTCCTTGCATTCCGGAGGATCTATTTTCATTGCTTTCTAGTTTAGTCCATTAGGATGTTGTGGGGTTTGTCCCAACATCCATCTCAGTTGTTTTAGAGGCTTCATAGACAGACAGTCAGTTAGTTATTTTAGTTGTCTTTAGTTCTCACTTCTTATGTTAAAGACTTGAGTTTGCCTAAATGGCTAGTTGAATGTTCCTTATGACATTCTAGTTCTTTCATAAATGTTTATGTGATGAGTTAAGTCTTCCGCTAAGTTAGTAAGTCAGGCCAAGGGTTCGTTTGGGGACATCAATGGTCTTCAAGTGCCAGTCCCGTCAGGGTGTAGGCTCGAGGCGTGACATAAAACTCAAGATCAGTAGTTAAAAAAGGATGTCTACAAATAGTGTTGCATAAGAATCAATCATGAATGCACACAACAAGGTTGAAATTTCTCATACAATGATCAATTGTGTACTCAAATATTCAAATTGTGACTCACCATTATCAAAGATGCTCAAGTTCACAATACTTGCATCAAGTGCAAGTTCAAGCTCAACAAAGGTACTCAAATGCCCTCACAACAAAGATGATTCCATATTCACACAAAATTATTCAACAATTTAATGTTCTGGAATCACATACAACCCTTACACTTACAAAGATGAACACATGCATGAATTTCTCTATAGGTTTGCCCTTATTTTCCAATCAACCTTCGTTTTAGCTCACTCAAGATCACAAAGGTCTTTCCAAGGCTTGTAACGGGGTTGAGTGTAAAGGTATGGTCATTTGGGTTTAGTGGATTCAACCTTCATGAAGTATGGTTTGAACATCACTTTCCTCCTTTTCTTTATATTTCAACCATGCTCATAATCCACCCCATTATTCAACTTCATATGAACTACCAGATACCCATTTCTTTCGCAACTTCCACTACTTTAGTTCACAACTTTTTCATTCTTTTACTTTGCTTCTTTTCTTTTTTTTTTTTAAATGGAGGGGTTCCATCTTTTTCAAACCCATTACTCAAAAGGGCGATTGCTCACACTTCTTGACTTTCCTTCTCTTTTCACCACACCCCCAACTTAGGCTTTTGGCCTAAGTTGGCTATTCAAACAAACCACACTTCATGAAGTTATGGGTGAATGGATTCATGAAAGTTATGGGTGAATGGATGAAGAGAGGTCACAATTGTTCAAGTTTATTCCAATAAAAGGGTAAGTTTCAAAATGTGCCAAGCAAGGTTCACTCATCTCACAAGGTTGGCCACAAAAAAGATATGTTGTCAAATTATTTTCACTCTTCAAAATGTTTGCCTAAGATCATTTCAAGTGCTTGCATCACTCAATCAACCAGACCAACGAGGCAAATTCTAGGTGTCATCACACATAAGGTTCAAATTAATCTCATTACACAAGCCATTGCTATCAATATCAAACAAGACTCCACACTTTTCTAGCTAGTGTGAAATGTTCATCACAAGAGACTTATTTGACAACCGGCTAGTCACAACGAGATGCTAAGAGTTCACATATTGTCTATGTAACTTCATTTGCCTCATCGGAGCTGCACATTCATTTTGTTCAATTCAGAGCACTATTCAGGTCATTGGTATTGACCACATCTGATGCTTGAAAATTTCAATAGAACAACAGACTCCTACCATCCCCACCAAAAGCATCCAATATTGTCATCAATGTTAGTAGAGAACAAACACTACACAAAATAAACTAAAAATGACAAATATAAAGATAAAGTGCTGGAACTCAAACAAGCAGAATAGGGTGAAAAGGAATCTTCACTAGGCTGCCATTTGGCGAAGAATTGCGACAATCACAGAACCAGTCGACGAACCACCAAGTTGCATGAAACTCGCCGAAATATCCAGCGTGTAGCTACTCTGTTTTGGGATAGGAAGGCGGAAAAAGACTGGTTCACCGAGTAGCATTGGCGCATCGCCCAGTGTATGTGGAACCTCACCGAAAGTTCCAGGACACCGGCCTTTTGGGGATGGTGAAAAGGGCGGAGAAAGTCACGTTCGGCCAATCATTTCGGCGCATCGCCGAGTGTTGTATGTATTTCACCCAATATTCCAATATCTCAGCCCACTTTTGACGCCACAAAGGCGAACAAATTCGCGATCGCCGAACCCACTCTGCGGATCACAGAAGGATCCTTTGCATCACATAATCACCCACACCTGCACATTTATCACACATTATTCAAAGCAACTAACACTTGGGTTGCCTCCCACGAAAAGCCTTATTTAATGTCATGCACGACATGGAAATGTTGTCAAGCATTTTCCAAGTACACCACCTCAATCATTGAGATTTCATGGCATTCTCCAAAATACAACTTCAAGCATTGCCCATTCACCTTGAAGGCAGGACCCTCTTTACCTTCAACTTCAATGGCTCCATTTGCGAACACTCGTGCCACTCTAAATGGGCATGACCACTTTGATTTGAGCTTTCCCAGAAAGAGTCTCAGTCGAGAGTTGTATAGCAACACCCAATCCACAACTCGAAACTCCCTCTTAAGAATCTTAGAATCGTGCCACTTCTTCATCTTCTCCTTGTAGAGGGCTGAACTCTCATATGCCCTAAACCTGAATTCATTCCATTCGTTTAGCTGATCTACTCTTCCTTTCGAAGACTTCACGCAGTCCAGATTTAAAGCCTTTAATGCCTATAATGCTTTGTGTTCCAGTTCAACCGGTAAGTGACATGATTTTTTGAAAACTAGCTGATAGGGGGACATGTCAATTAGTGTCTTATAGGCAGTGCGATATTCCCAAAGAGCATCATCTAGCTTTTGAGACCAATCAGTCTTATTTGCATTCACAGTCTTAGCCAAGATACTCTTAATCTCCCATTTTGAAACCTCCACTTGGCCACTCGTTTGAGGGTGATATGGTGTTACCACTTTATATCGCACCCTGTATTTGCTCAATGCGGATGCAAATAGTCTATTGTAAAAATGTGAACCACCATCACTAATAATAGCTCGAGGGGTGCCAAACCTAGCAAAGATGTAGCGCTTTAAGGATTGAACCACATTTCTCCCTTCATTATTGGGTAGGGCCACAACTTCTACCCATTTAGAAACATAATCTACCGCCACCAAAATGTACTTATTACCAAACGAGTTCACAAATGGACCCATGAAATCTATTCCCCAAACATCAAATAACTCAACTTCCAGAATAGGCTTAAGGGATAGCTCATGCCTTTTGGACACCCCACCTTTTTTTTAGCATTGTATGCATTTCTTGACAAATTCGTGAGCATCTTTGTAGAGGGATGGCCAGTAGTAACCACTTTGGAGATTTTTAGCAGTTGTACGCACACTGCTATGATGACCACCAACCGGCGAAGCATGACAAGCATAGAGAATTTCATTGAATTTCTCTTCAAGTACACATCGCTTAATAATATGGTCTGCACATTCTCTGAATAAATATGGCTCATCCCAAAAGTCTTTCTTGATATCGAACAAGAACCTCTTTTGTTGGTAGAAGTTCACATCTTCCGGCATCAGTCCACACACTACATGGTTAGTAAAATCAACATACCACAGAATTTGCTTGAAAGTGACCGTGAATACCTGTTCATCGGGAAATGAGATATTGATGTCTACCTCCAGGTCTTCATTCTCCTTTCCTTCTAATCTGGATAGATGGTCAGCCACTTGATTTTCACAACCTCTTCTATATTTGACTTCAAAGTCAAATTCTTGCAACAATAGCACCCAACTTATCAATCTTGGCTTGGTGTCTTTCTTTGCCATTAAATAACGTAGAACTGAATGATCAGTGTGAACAACCACTTTGGTGCCTAGAAAATATGCCTAACATTTTTCGAATGCATATACCACCGCAAGTAATTCTTTCTCAGTAATCGTGTAGTTACGTTGAGCACCATTCAGGGTTTTGCTTGCGTAGTAAATGGGATGGAATAGCTTGTTGCATTTTTTGCCCCAACACGACACCTAATGTCGTGCCACTTTCATCACACATTACTTCGAAGGGTGCCGACCAATCAGGACTAATAATGATTGGGGTAGAGATTAACTTCTATTTCAAGCACTTAAAGGCTACCATACATGCGTCATCAAAGTTGAATTTCACCTCCTTTTCCAAAAGCTTGCACAAAGGGTGTGAATTTTTTGAAAAGTCTTTCATGAACCTCCGGTAAAAACTAGCATGCCCCAAGAAACTACGAATACCTTTTCAATTACCTCGATATTTGCCTTATCCACTTCCAGCCCTTTTTGTGACACTTTGTGACCAAGAACTATACCTTCCCTAACTATGAAGTGACATTTCTCCCAATTTAGGACCAAATTTGTTTCCACACATCTTTGAAGGACCTTCCCTAGGTGGGCTAAGCATGCTTCAAAAGTGTCACCCACAACTAAGAAGTCATCCATAAAGACTTCCATTGAATCTTGTACCATATCAGTGAAAATAGACAACATGCAATGTTGAAACGTTGTTGGTACATTACACAACCCGAATGACATCCCTTTGAAAGCAAAAGTTCCATATGGATACGTGAAAGTGGTTTTCTCTTGGTCCTCTGGAGCTATAGAGATTTGATTATATCCGGAATACCCATCCAAAAAGAAATACCATCCTCTCTCTGAAAACCGATCGAGCATTTGATGCATATAAGGCATGGGAAAGTGATCTTTTCCGGTCCAAGAATTTAACTTCCGATTGTCCATGTATACTCTCCATCCGGTTACTCGTCTCATAGAAACAAGTTCCCCCTTTTCATTTGGGACTATCGTGATACCTCCCTTTTTTGGTACACATTGTACCAGACTCGCCCACTTGCTATCCGCAATAGGGTAAATCACACCTGCATCCAAGCACTTTATTATCTCCTTTTTCACCACCTCTTGCATCGGTGGGTTCAATCTCTTTTGGTGTTCAACAATTGGTTGACACTCACTATCAAGTTGAATTTTGTGAGTGCAAATGCCAGGTGGAATGCCCACAATGTCAGCGATAGTTCACCCAATACCTATGATGTATCTTTTCAAGACATCCAGAAGTAACTTTACTTGACATTCAAGCAGGTCAGCTGCAATGATCACGGGTAAGGTGTTATTTACCCCCAAGAATATCGAAGATGAGCGGGTAGCATTTTCAATTCAAGCTTTAGTGGTTCCTCCGTTGATGGCTTGGCAAGAGGATTTTCTCAATTTCTTAGGTCAATATCCAGCTTTAATGGGTTCCTTGAACATTCCTCTAATACCGAAAGGGCAGCTACCACCTCATTGTAACCTTGGACTTCAGTCTCATCATAGTTTGCAAGCACAGCCTCAAGCGTCTCACTCAGACACATCAAATGTCTCACATTAGCCACTGCTTCATCAATTACATCAATTGTCGATACTACATGAATATCCCTTGGGTGCTTCATTGACTTACACACATTAAAGGTGACTTCATCTTCGTTCACCCAGAACTTCAATTCCCCACTTTCAACATCCACTAGCGCTCTCCCGATAGCTAAGAATGGTCTTCCCAAAATAATGGGAATTTCAGCATCAATCTCGCAATCAAGAATGACAAAATCAGTCGGAAAAATGAATCGGTCAACTTTTACCAAGATATCATAGAGTATCCCCACGGGGTGCTTGATCGACTGGTCTACCATCAGAAGCCTCATTGTTGTAGATTTCAGTTCTCCTAACCCAAGTTATTTATAGATTGCATATGGCATCAGGTTTATACTTGGCCCCAGATCACATAGAGCTTTGTCAAATTGGAGTATACCGATAGTGCAAGGGATGGTGAATACTCCCATATATTTTTTCTTTTTAATCATCTCATTAGTCATAATTGCACTAAAACTATAAGAAACTTCAATTATCTTGAAGTCCAAGCTTTGTTTCTTTGTGACTAACTCCTTCATGAACTTGGCATAACCCGGCATCTCCAACAATGATTCTACTAAAGGTAGATTTATAGAGAGTGTCTCGAACACTGATAAGAACTTCTTGAACTTCTCATCCTCATTTTTCTTCTTGAGATGTTGGGGAAAATGAAGGGTTATTTTGGGAAGAGGTTTCACCAATTTTGGGATTGAGGTGCTCTTTCCATCATCTTTTTGTAATTCCTTGGCAAGGCTTTGTTGGATGAGAATCTCTTCTTCATTAATATTTTTTTATTCTTTATGAGCTTGTGCTTCATCATCACCCTTCATATCAACTACCACTACCTTTCCACTTTGAGTAACCACAACCAAATTTTTGTCACCATCTTCCCTCAAAGTTATTATGTATATGGCTTCGCCCTTCCCCATTATTTTGGGTTCCAATTGTGCTGAAAGTTGACTCAATTGACCTTCAAGTTGCTTGATTGCATCATCATGAGAGTTCACTCTATTGTTTAATGACGAGAAATCATCTTTCATCCCTTTTAGCATGTCATCTGAGCCCTCAACCTTGTCAAGGATGCGGGACAACAAATCATCTACTCGTAGACTACTTGAACTTCTATTTTATTTTGGTCTATCACTTGATTCTGTATGGTCCTATTCATGTTCATCTTCTCTTCTGCAATGGTCACTTTGTTTAGCCCACTCTTGATAATATCACCTCCGCTCTTCTTCTTGGTGAGAGTTCCATCATTGATTCCCAACCTACTTCAAATAACTTGGGTGGAAACCCTCCTCAAGCTTGTGAGAGTTCCAACCTTGATTCTCCCCCGACTTTGAGTAGCGCGAGTGAGAACCCTCCTTAACTCTAAACACTTCATTTTCTTCTTTGGGTTTGCCCACATTTTCTAGCACTTGTTTTTGTAGCAGCATCATTTGGGATAACATCTTGCTGATGTTATTATCACTTTTTTTCCTTATCAAGTTGTTCTTGCGTCATCCTAAAACAAAAAGGTGAAACTTGGTCTTCTTGAGTGTACCATGCTTGATTTAACTTTATCATGTTATCAACAAGAGACAAAGCCACCTCAAACGGTTGCAACATTATTCCTCCTCGAGCTAATTGATCATCTACTCTTTTATTTACCGAGTCAAGACTTCTATAGAAGTATTGTAACAACACGGTGTTTGGAAGTCCGTGAGTCGGGCATTAAAGTAATAGCTTCTTAAACCTCAGCCACGTTTCATGGATTGGTTTACCTTCCGGTCGCTTGAAACCTTGAATGTTATCTCTGAGTATCATCATCTCTGACGGGGGAAAGAATCTCACATTGAATGCCATGGTAAGCTCATCCCAAGAGGTGATGGAATTCTTCGGTAACTCAGCCAACGATTTGCTAGCTTCACCCGTCAAAGATAATGGGAACAACCTGAGATGGACTGACTCTTGTAACACGTTCTTGAATGAAAACGAACCACAAACATCAATCAAATTCTGCATATGCTTATGTGGGTCTTTGTGAACTAATCCTCCATAAAGTCCTTTCACTTGGTGGAGATGGAAAGTTGTGTTAATAACATGGAATATAGCGTTCCCTTAGGTAGACGGTAGACGGTAGACAGATTGCACCAATTCTACTCAATTGGATTGGGTCATTTACACTATAAAGATCGTCAATATCACCTTGGTAGCCCACTTGGTTACCATTACTTCCTGCATCTCTTATTTCTTCTTCTATTCAACACAACCAATACAAACACAAACAAATTAAATCAATTCAACTACTGCCAACAAAATCACAAATTAAACTTCGATAGGAGAATTTTAAACAACACCACTCCCCGGCAGCGGCGCCATTTGATTAACATATCAACTACACCTCATCTGATACTAGGTGTACACAATCGTTAAGCAGTATAAACCCAACGAAAGAGTTGGGGTTGATCCCACAGGGAGTAGTTTGATTTCAAATTCAATTATGAAGTTATAACAGTGATTTCAATAGCTAAAGGAATAGAATTTATCAGAAACTGTTAATAAAACTAGAAAAGTGACATCAATGTCAGGTAAAGGGATTTGAGATTAGAAAGCAACCACAACAATTAACTAAGAATCATGAAATAAGTAAAAGATACTTGGGGGATTGACCAACCAATTTGTAAATCTAACTCAATGGGTGCTAATTGATCACCAAAAGTACTAATTCTTTGTGGGTAAGATGGACTTTAGATGAGGTAATTTTCTCTCGAACAACTACCTCGTTTCAATTGAGTTCTTTCAAACGTCAATGCTAACTATGAAAACCAGTCCATAACCTCACTATATCTACTCTCTCGAGCTAGATACATATAATGAGTCTTGGGATTCACCCTCTCAAGCTAAACCCACCATGACTCAACGACTATGAGCGGCAACTTACCTTGGTTCACCTCTTTATGAAGAAAGCATAAAACACTTATTCAAGCAGAAATAAACATTCAACAAGGCAATTTATCCACAACAATAAATAAGACCCACTTTAAATTAGCACTACAATTGATAATAACTAACACTCATTTAGCCAAATTTAGCAATTAATTACAATTTCAAACCCCCAAGAATGGGGTTTTAGGTATTCATCATAAAAGAAGAAAATTCAATACCTACTACATGCTCCATAGTTGGGTGTTGATTTCTCAAGTCTTAAAATGAACAAAACTTCTTTCTATTACAACACCCATTTTAAATCTATCACCGAAAACCCTCAAAATCAACAAGAATAGTTTTTTTGTTCCCTCTTTTCACTCCAATCTCACATCCAAAAATCAATTTATACTGATCTGAGATTTAAATTTTTGGGGTTGGTCGGCGAGAAAAGTTGGGCTTCGCCGACCAGTCGCTGATGCGCCGATCGTCCTTGTCCATCGCTTTCTTGCTCCCTGTTTTCATCCAACTTGCACTGTAACTTTAGGCGGTCTGTATTAGGATCGCCGATCATGTCCGCAATGCACCCTTTGTTCCTTTGGATAGCTAATTCGCTTGTATCTTTACTGCTCATTCAGTGATTTCGGTGGTGCAATCTCTCTTCGGCAATCAATTCGGTGACTCGCTAATATGGCACCTGTGCGCCTAAATTTCTCTCATTTCAGACATGGTGTACTGTAAAATTAGGCGGGCTAGGAGCCACTCGGTGAATTGCCGAGTGGTTTGGCGATCTTCAAGATCGCTTTTCTCTATCTCCTCAGCTTGTTGGTTCCTTTATGCTTGTTCTTGTCCTTTCTTTGCTCCTTCTCTTGTAATGCTGAAAATCAAGGTCTTAACATCAGTTTATAGCATCGATTAGGCATTTGAGGACACTAAACACTATCAAATTAAGCTCCAAATGAGCCTAAAATATCAGTGACTTTCTGCAATTCCCTGTTTACTTTACATAATCAAATGATTATGACTGAATCAAAAATAAAAAGATTGGTTACAAAATTATTATGAACCCCTGTTTGAATTTGTTTACAAATTTTTAGTAATAAGCGGTATTCATAAATCAATTCAATGATTAGTTGTAAGATTAATCAATTTTTTTTATTTCAATTTTAAAATTCATTCTAAAGTATAAGAATGAGATTAAACTTATCCTCATTTAGTTTCATTATATATTAGAAAATAATCACAAAAATTAGAAGTGTGGACTATTATACTCTGAACCCAATTATTTTAATTAGGAGGGGGTAATATTTGAAAACATTTTTAATAATCAAAGAGGATAAAAAAAAAGTTTTTTCTTTGGCGCATATAGAATATTTATTTGAATCAATATATCTCACATTCAATATAATCTGAATTGTTTTATGAATCTATATCCAATAAATTTAAATGATTACAAGTGGTTTGTGCATTAGCAATCAATATTAACTATTTAATAAGTTCGATTGTCTTAGACAATCAATGGTGATTATGAAATTTCTCATCCCATTTTTTCTGACACTTTATTTTAAGAACAATTTATCAATTTTACATCGTGTGAGTCTGCCTTTGGAATAACATATGTTATAATCATCATTTGGCCTCTCTTATTCTTCAATAAAAAATTCATTTTCAATTTCATTCGTATAATTCTTTCGTTCTACTTTTGCTTTATGGTGAGTAGCTATTTTTATTATTCATCTTTTCTTTTTGCGTACTTTTTTTTAATTTAATTTTTTAGTTCCTTTTTTATTTTTGAGTGATACATATGATTATTCATTTGTCATGTTTTTGAAATTTTATTAATAAACCTAAATTCAACTTAATTTTATTCCTTTGATTTTCACTCTTTCTTCAATCGTTCTTCTTCCTCGGATATGTCATTTAGGTTACTTTCTAGTAAGTTATTTTTTTTCTTGTTCTTCTTTTCTAATTTTATTCTATTGTATTTTATTTTTGTAATTTCTCTTATTTTTTACATAGTTAATATTATGATTATGATTGATTTAAACATAAAAATGTTTGATTACAAGATTGTTATGGTAGAAATTTCTTTTTAGTAATAAGTTATCAATAATAAAGTGTAACACCCTGAAAATTTCTAAGTTAAGACCCGAACCGTTCTTCATTTGTGAATAAGATCATATCCAGTGATTCTTAAATTTCTCATATTTGTAAATGTTAATTCTTTAGTGTGGGAATGAATTTGGATATGAATTAAGGTCACTAGAATCCCCTACCACAAAGTTGAGTTAAAAGTTTCCATACCGATTAAGTTTTAAAGTAAGACTCTACTTGGGTCAACTTCAAATGACCATATATCTTAGAATTTAAAGAGTTACTTGGCCCATAACCTATCAAATTAAAGGTATTTGAATTTTCTTTCCAACGCCACTAATTTCGTAACAATCTAAGTTTCGAGTAAAAAGTTATGACTATTTTAGTAACTTGATATAGTGCAGTGACAAATTAGCTGGCGGGAAAACATTAAAAATGAACGTTTTTTGTCTTTTTACCTCTAAGAAAACCGTAAACAAATTTTTTGACTAATTAAAGGCCCAAACCAATCAGATTTTCATCTCTTAGTCCCTCATTCTCTTCTCTCTCAAACCCTAAGGCAAAAACCTAAAGAAAAATCAAAGTAGAACACTTCCATTCAAGATTCTTTCAATCTTTTTTCAAGATTTTTTCTTCAGGGTAAGTCCTTCTCCAAGAATTTTATTCTTTCCAACTCAAATTCCTTCATACAATTATGAATCACTAATAAAAATAATAATTCTTGGTCATAGAGATTTCAAGAAACTAATTCAAGAATCTCAAGAAAAGTTTTCGTGATTGTTCTCCTTCAAGCTAGGGTTTCAAGGCTTCTAATCAAGTTCTTCTTCAAGATTCTTTAAGAACTTTGTTCTTCCAGGTATGTAAGGCTATCATAGTGTTGGACTGGTTCGCCCTCACGCCCTACATCTACTTTGTTAAAGAGTAATCTAGGGTTCTATCCCTAGATTTGAGTATTCTTAAGATGAGTTGATTTTGGGTTCTTGAGTTCCTGATTCTTTCTGAAATTATATTCATAACTATTGAATTGTTAAACGTTATGCATTAAGATTCTTGAGTTGATTCGTTCATGTCTATATTTCAGCATGAGCCATATAAATTGAGTATTCTTGAGATGAGTCGTATTGTTGAGTTCTGAGTTCTTAAGTTCTGAGTATTGAGTTTTCTATATTGTTATTGAGATCCTTTCGCTAATTCGTTCATGTCTATATTTCAGCATGAACCCTATTTTGAGTTATAAATTTTGAGAATCTCTTAAAGCCAATATTTTTTGCTTTAAACTATGTTTTTAAGAAAGTATATTGAAGTTTGAGAACGAGTTTTAACCAAGATTTGAGCAAGAGTATAAGGGAACTAAGTATTTCCCAAAATTTTCATTTTTACATGAAGAAAGAGAGTATTATTTGGAGAAAAGTAAAAGAGTTTCCAGAAAGATTAAATACAGAGTATTTACCTCTTTTAAGAGGATAGTTTGAGCAATTATCTCAGACCAGAGAAAGAGTATATTTTATACATTTGAGCATGAGTATATATATTATTGGGAGTAGTATTGAGCACCAATATGGAGATAAGTTAAGACAACTCAAAATTCTCATAAACCACGTCTTTCCAACATGGGTACATGGTCATACTTTTTAGATGAATCCTTATTTCTTAGTGGATCCACTTAGTTGAGGTGTGCTATATCCCGGCACGATATAGGAAAGTTTTGATAGTGTGGGTGTAACACCTCGTACCTTGAAAGAGCTAACTAGAAGTTCGTACAAGTTACCCTTCAATTGTGAGTTTTGGTCAAATTCAAACAACCATAAATTTTAGAACATAATGATTTAGATGATGAGCTATCAAATCGAAGGTCCTCGAGTCTTATTTCCAACACTGCTGAGTTTGCTAAATTCAGAGCTCGGATGAAGGAGTTATGCCCATTTGAGTGCAGCCTCTCTAGTTAAAGAATTTCATCCGTTTTAAGGAAGGATATTTTGGTCTTTTCCTTACCCCCACTAGGCCTAAGCGTTTTTCTCACCCAAATAAGGGTCTAAACTGATTGAGATCAGTTCTATTCATTCCTAATACGCTTAGAATTTTTAAAGAAAAGTTTCAAGAGCAGAAAAGTTCAAGGTTCCGAGCATTCTTTCAAGAAACCAGGATTTCGCCAAGAACAAGTATTCTTCATGAATTCGTAGTGTTGGGTTTTTTTACCCACACTCCACACATGAAATTATTTCATGATATCATTATTGTAATTCTTGTATTGAGATTCTTGATAAAGTTCTTGACGTTTTAGCTTCATTCTTTAACAATGGAGTCTTGTTGAGTTCTTGAGGTGAGGGTTTTGCAAATGAGTGGAAATTCTTGATAGAATTTGAGTGGCTTTTCGATTATTTGTGTTGGGTTTATAAATCAATGGAAGTTTGGAAGAAACCAATCGATTCCAGATGAGTTAGGACTAAAAATTGAGAAGAAAATTAGTCAAATTTTCTAAGCTCAGGGCTGAGGCAACCCTCCCTCTATAGCACCAGAGGGACTAGCGCACTGTGCCTGCAGTGAGCCCCAAAATAGCACCAACACTTTTGGGGCTGGAGCAGCGCGCCACTGATGCGTCAGTCCCCTTTCCTCTCTGTTCTTCGTCTCGTATGCATTCTTTCAAATAGTGTCTTCGCTCTCTTCTTAATACTAACTATCTAAGCCTTCATTAATCATTGAGAGATCTTATATATCCTAATCATAACTCAAAAATTTACATTTCAAATCAAGGTAAAGTTGAGAGGAAAGTTCAAGAAAGTCCTTTTGAGTCATTTTTGAGAAGTCTTTTGCAATTATCTATAACTTGTTTTAAGAGTTGAGTAAATCAGTATGAGAATGACGAGAGTTTCATGTTTAAAAATGAGTTTAAGGGAACTAAGTATTCCCAAGTATGTAATACTTTTACATTTTTTTTAAAAGAGAGAAACACCAATTTCTAAATGAGTTTACAAGTTCAGAGGAGTTTCAGAGTATTACCTTTTTAAAGAGGAGCTTTTGAGTAATTACCTCAATTAAAAAGAGTTATGTTTCTAAACATTTGAGCATGATTTATATATATTATTGTGAGTAGTATTGAGAACCGATATGAGGATGAGTTTAGACAACTCAAAATTCTCATAAACCATGTATGCCTACATGGGTAAAGGATCACACTTATTAGATGATTCCTTATTATTTTTAAGCATAGATTAGTGGATCCACATAGTTGAGGAGTTTTATACCCCGACAATGTATAAGACAGTTCTGGCAGTGTGGGCGAGACCTTGTATCATCACATAGCTCATAGTGATAGTTGTCGGTTAGAGAATCTCCCAAATAATAGTAAAGCGTTTACTATTGTATTTTTACACATTTTGAGTTTTTATCTTCTAGTTTAAAAGCTTTATATATTGCATCTATCATTGTTGATTTTGTATTTAAGTTGGGTTGAGTTGAGTCGAGATGAGTTGAGTTGAGGTAAGTATGCCTCTCCAAGTTATCAATTTAGCTTTCTATGTTCAATTTTCCCCTTACATGCTTGTACATTCAATGTCATTCGACCTGCATCATTTCATTTGAGTAAGTCTTCCGCTGAGTAATGAGTCAGGCCAAGGGTTCGCTTGGGACCTGGTTCTTGAGTGTCGGCTACGTCTAGGGTGTAGACTCGAGGCGTGACAAACTTGGTATCAGAGCACAGAGGTCAAGAGTCCTAGGGTGTCTATGAAGTCATGTTTGTAGATTCCTTGTTATCGGTGTGAAGCGCACCACATCTATAATTAGTAGGCTACAACATCTAGGAAATATATCACTTCTTTCTTACTCTTTTTCATGTGATAGAGTTAAATTCTATAAAATTTTCCTTCTTATTTGTGCCTGCGTGTATCTTTTCAAATAATGCATCCACGAAGAGTTGTTCGAGGTCGTTCTGTAAGGAGAAATGTTGATCCTCAAGATCAAGGAGTACCCAATGCACCACAAATGCAACCCCCTCAAGGAAAGGTCACAAATGTTAAGTTTCGGGATGTTAACCGGATGTTGAGTCAAGTTGTGGCCAATCAAGTTGGTCAACAAAGATGGTTCGTCAGGATATGCATGATACATCCAGGATCTATGAGTTCTTGAGAATGAATCTTCTAGAATACATAGGATCAAATCTAACTGAGGATCCAAAGAACTTTGTGGAGGAATTGCAAAAAGTGTTCGAAGTTATACGGATCATTGATGATGAACGTGTGGATTTAGATGCATATTGTTTTATTAAACGATATATTTGGACTGGTTTAGAGTCACCACTTAATATTTAAGAAAAATCAAGAAAATTGTTGTTTTAAAAACACTAAAACAGAAATCTAGTGAAAACTTAAAAAGGGTTCGAGGTTCTTATTAACATTCTAGGAAGGGTTTAAAAAAACACCTAGAATATCCACTAACGTGGTTATCCGACGATTAATTATTTGGCTAAAGTAATTTAACTTAACTTAAATTGAACAAATTTTTAGTTAAGACCATTTTGGGGGAAAAAGAAAAAAATATTAGAATACTATCTAAGTGAAGTATTTTTGTAAAATTATTATTTAAGTCTATTTAAAGATGACTGATTTAGTTAAATTGTTAAAAACGGAATGAGCGTCTTTTGGAGATTTGAACTTTTCGACCCTAAGATTAACGACAAATACTAACAAGCAAAACAAACACAGTAAAGTGAAAACGGAAAGAGGGTTGGACCCAAATCTAGTTTATGTCCATCTAGACCAGTATTTGGGCCCATTTTCATTTTGGGCCTTCGGCCCATTTGAGTTGCACCTGTCCTAGACTAACACAAAGTAATCATCCTTTCTTTTGGACCTTAGGCCCAATTTTCCACCTTCCCTAAAAACTAACAAAGTAATAGCAAATAAATGGGCTTAGGCCCAAAATAACAAAATACAATTTTTGACTCCAGAGTGAGCCTATGGCCCAATTTTCATTTCAATTTCTTGAATTGTTGCTCCTTTCAACTTCGGGACCTGTTCGTCGATTTTTATAGCTGGATGACTCGGGTAAAAATAGAATTAGGCCTCCATGGCCCAAGGGAAAATGCTAGGATAGAGTCCGTGAGAACCTGAGCAAATTTCACATGCAATGAAAGAAAATAAGAATTAGTATACAAAATGGATGATGGATCAATAAACAATAAAAATCCAATGTGCTTAATCCGATGCGAATTTTATCCTCATACAAGAGCTGGATAACAAATAACTCTACTGATCAAATAAAAGGGGAAGGGAGAATCTCTTTGAAAATGTAAACATGACAAATAATTAGTAGCTGGAAACAATTAATCAAGGAAAAGCGCATAAAAATCGAACTTAATCAAACACGGAAATGATGCCCCCTAACCTTGCTCTAAGAAACTTGTCACACATCTACTGGGAATTGGAATCAGGGAGCAATTTTTCCTATTTCGGTAAACTAATACAAAGAACTGTACATGATAGAACTAGGCCATTAACAACTCATGCCAAATTGGAGAGATAATTAACGTTAGCACATTATAACCACAAAGGTCCAACTTAATAAAACTCATGTTTTATGAAATTTCCAAGACCCAACTTCTTATGGCATTTGAGATGTGTTTTGCAGAATAATCAACATACTAAATCTTTGAAGCTTACTGTCAAGTATTCACTTAGTTTATGCACATATAATGAACTTCTGAGATAAAGAAGAGGCAACCGACAAAGCCAACAAATAGCCATCAAACATTAAACTAAGTGAATCCTATTATCACTTAAATGAACACTTGATTCTATCAGGCGTTTTTTTTTTAAAAACGACTTTGAACAACCAGATGATGCCTATCAAACAAAAGATACAACAAGAAAATGATATCTACAATAGCAAGAAAAAAAACATTATATGCTTATAGACCGTAAGAACACAAACATGAACACTTGACCATATCCAAGCAAGTGAACTCACGATGAGGAATAGAAAAATAAACTCAAGATACACATGGAGAAAAAAAAATGATACTACTAATAGACTATGAAATCGCTGAAGAATCACGGATGTAACATATTATTCTATCAAGAGTTTAATGACCAGCAACAACAACACAAACCCTCAGAACACCGAAAAACACCATTTTGATATATAGAAGACGAAAAAATATTACGAAAGAGGACGTGTTACCTTTCTCCAGGAAGCGAAATGAGACAAAAACGGGCAGGGGCGAGCTCTTCCAACACACAAATTCGAGAGTTCCTACAATCAATAGGAACGTCGGGTTCGGAAGAAAGAGCTGGAAACTAAATACTCTTTATAATATTTTTTTTTTATTTTAGGGTCTATTTTGCCTCAAAGAAGACTATGTATTTCATTGTATGCTTTCTTTTTCTTCACCCATAAATTTTCTTTCCCCCCACAGTAAAAATGAGAAGCAACATATATAGAGGGGGAAGAAGGTTTGGATTTTGAGGGGAAAAAAGGGTCAAAATTCCAGATCAACAAGGCCCAACTCTAATTCAAATTAAAATATTTCACCATTCAAGCTAAACACCCTTTTTTTTCTCAAGTTTCGTCCCATTTCGGAAGAGGAAATGGGGACAGATGCGTGCTTGCAGCTGTTGCAATTGTACGAGCTCAGAGAGATATGGCTAAAAGATGAACTGGACAGAAAAAGGAGAAAGAGACGTGAGAGCGTGAACTTACCGTGACGATTCCGTGTGCTGATGTGAGCATAGCTTTTGGAGTTTCTTTCGTGTATTCGCGTGAGGAAGAAATGAGGCACGTAGGGGTCGTCTTGGCCATTCACGCGTTGCTGTTGTTGTTATGCCGTGAATTTACACAATTGAATCGTGAGCTACCGTTGTTGGGAATTACCATGTTGGAGTGTTCTGGGTTCTATTTTGGAGCAAGGTGTGGGCCAGATCGGGGTCGAAAAGTGGGCTGGATCGTTCTGGATTTTGCTGGACGATAATGGAAGACGAAGACCAAACGTATAAGGGTCATTTGGTACTGCTGTATTATTATATTGTTGTTGAATGTAATGTATGGATTGTATGTTGCTGCTGATGTATGTTGTATTAACAGCGTGGGTCTTTGGTATAGAAATAGGCCACCTTTTGGGCTTAGGATGGGTTGGAATGGGAAGATTGGAAATTGGGCCAAAATTGGTCTCAAATTTGAGTTAAGGTGGGGGAATAAATGGCTAAAATTGCAATAAAAGAGTTAGGTAGATGAATTAATAATCTAGTCAAATTGAATTCTTTTAGTTAATTCAACTTGTAATTAAATAAGATGAATTAATATAATTAATTAACGAGCTTCTTAATCTCAACAAAATATAATAATTAACTCAATTGTAACTAATAACTCGAAAATATAAACTATTAAATAAACTAATTAACCAAATATTTAATTAAAACAAAATATTTTTGAGACGATTTTGAATAATCATAAAATATACTCATTATATACATAATTATGTAAAACATATATATTATTCAAAAAATTATAAAAATGACAAAATTACTTTAAACTAACTTGAAAAATATTTTGAATTTTATAAAGTCAATTATTTCAGCTCGCTTGGAATTTAAGAAACATGATGATTAATTTACATTGGGGAGGGTCGAAACTGGGTGTCAACAATTGTCCCTCGTTTTACTCGGATTGATGCAAGAAATTTGAGGAAAATAGTATTGACGAATCCAATTTTGACCGACCACATCTTCATCTTTGGAAAAAGGTTTTTGGTACGGACTCTAGGAATTATGGCCGAACCCCAAAAATGGGTTTCCTACATATCTCAGGCTATATGAGAATTCAGGCCACTTGTAGTTCGATACGCTTGATTTGATGCACGATTTGAAAGAATTCAAAGTCATCCCGATACCAGATTATGAAGAGACCGAAATGCTCGAGAATAAGATCTAAGGCGAATACTAGAATACAACCGAGTTTTCAACATTGATCCCACCTACATATCCCTCAACTTAGGAAATCAGGTTGCTTGTAGTTCGACTCAATCGGTTGAAAAGGAAATCTATTATGCAAGATATCCTTTGGTTCTTGAGGAGTGACAAGTAAGTTGAGTATGAAAAGGAGGCTTGCAATCTCTTGGTCATGAATGTGGCACGCTTCACACCCATAAATAAGAACTTACACAGACATAATTTCCAAGGCTCTTGGTGCATTATCACTCAGATTGGAAAGCTCCTTTCGATAGAGACCAAAAGTTTCCGGACGCGAAATTGAAACCAGGAAACCTAAAGAAAAGAAACCCACATGCCTTCTGATAGGGGTGTGGTTTGGTTGTGGTGGAATTCGCTCATCTGCTCGCGTCCTAAGAGTTTGGCACTCCTCTTTGGACTATGTCCCAGTTCGCTGCTAAGAAAAGTTCCACATTGTGCTGCATTTTTTTTATGTCCGCACCTGTGGTTTGGTTTGGAGAATTCATCCTTTCGGATGCTCTCGACAAATACCGAGATAAAACTCATAAGCATAAAATTCAATTCAAATGGGTGACAGTGTCTTTTTACCATGTTGACACTTAATTGTTCTCCTTGAACCTTTGACGTCAACTCTGTCGGGTTTGACGTGAAACAAATAAAGCTTGTGTCTCATATTTGCAGTATAATCTTCGATGTACTCTTCCTTTGATGTCAAAATAATAAAATAGGCTGATGTAATGTGTTGACAGTTCTCTTGATGTCGTTGTTGATGATTCTCTTGATGTCATGTTTGCGAAGAAAAATGATGCAGTCGATGTTGATTTTCTTGTGATAGGTAAATCTTTCTCTTGTGGTGCATAACTCCTTTCTCTTGTGATGCATGATTCTTTTCCGCGATGCATGACTTCCCTTCCCGCCTCTTGATAGATAAGACAAAATATTTTTATGCAAAAGTAGTTAAAACACAAAAGAAAAGTTTTAAGAAAAATAAATTTTCAAAAATAATATTTGGAAAAGGTCACTGCCAAGTGTCATGTCACGTCAAGCTTAGTGAACGTCTTTGAAGTTGATGTCTGAGATTTATCCAATTACTTGCTGGGAATTATTCAAAGTTGCTCTAAGTTGTCAATAATTCCTGCTGAAATTTTCAGGTCATCCTCAAAATTTCTGTCTCAGTTAATTGTTTTGGCTTATCTCGAACTGTTGGTGATCTAATAACGAAATTTTTGAGATTAACTCAAAAAAAATTTCCTAGTTGCAAATCTCAAAGTAACTTTAGTCTTGGTTTGTTGAAAAGATCTTCTTCTCGAGAATTTTTGAGTCCCCTCAAAAATTCTGTCCCAGTTTCTATTGTAAAGAAAAATATAAATCTTACGGGAGATATGACCGAGCCGTTGTGGCGCCTACGTATCCAATCGACGCAGGAATCAGGTCAAACGTAGTTCCCCCTTCGAGGATTAACATAAATAGGACATTTACAAGGAAACCGATCGAGGCCGACATAGTCCGCCTACGTATCTCATTCTTGAGAATTCAGGTCGAACGTAGTTCAGATACAAGGAAAAACATTAAAAGGGGATAAAGAGGTGACCGAGGCCGACATAGGCCGCCTACGTATCTCATTGTTGAGAATTCACGTCAAACGTAGTTCATTACATAGGGATAGATTCTAAACAATGCAATTACAAGCAAATAGAACGATTACAAGGGAATAACAGAAATACAAACTGAAGTTTCACACATAGTATCTCTTGACAGCATCTGAGTTGATCGGTTTCGGCCATTCGGTGCCATCCATCTCCGACAGGACTAAAGCACCTCCAGATAACACGTTACGAACCATGTAGGGTCCTTGCCAATTTGGTGCAAATTTCCCTTTGTACTCATCCTGATGAGTGAAAATGCGTTTGAGAACTAACTGACCAATTTCAAATATCTTGGCTCTTACTTTCTTGTGAAAAACACGAATCATTCTCTGTCGGTAAAGTTGACCATGACAAACAGCAACCATTCTCTTCTCATCAATCATTGTTAACTGATCAATCCGCTTGTAAACCCATTCAACATCACTCAACTCAGCTTCTTGGATGATTCTCAATGAAGGTATCTCAACTTCCACTAGTATAACGGCTTATGTTCCATATACTAGCAAATATGGAGTGGCTTCAACTGATGTCATGACAGTCGTTCGGTAACCCAACAAAGCATACGGCAGCATCTCATGCCAACCTCTGCAATTATCAATCATTTTCCTCAAAATCTTCTTTATGTTCATGTTGGTGGCTTCTACAGCTCCATTCATTTGGGAACGATAGGCGGTTGAATTTCGGTGAGTAATTTTGAATTGTTCACATATATCTCTCATCAGATGACTGTTGAGATTTGCTCCATTATCAGTAATGATGGATTCTGGTACTCCAAACCTACATATTAAATTTTTGCGAACGAAGTCAGCTACAACTTTCTTGGTCACCGACTTGTACGAAGTTGTTTCTACCCACTTGGTGAAGTAGTCAATGGCAACCAAAATGAATCTGTGTCCGTTGGAGGCGACTGGCTCTATCGGGCCAATGACGTCCATGCCCCAAGCTACAAACGGCCCAAGTGAACTCATATCATTAAGTTCGTGAGGCGGCACTCGAATCAAATCACCATGCACTTGACATTTATGACATTTTTGCACGAACTTGCAACAATAATGCTCCATAGTCATCCAAAAATAACCGGCTCGGAGGATTTTTCTCGCCAAAGTGAGCCCATTCATGTGATTACCGCAAACTCCGGCATGTATCTGTTCCAGAAGTTTCGTAGCTTCGCTAGCATCAACATATCTGAGAAGACCTAAATCTGGAGTCCTCCTATAAAGGATTTCCCCACTTGCAAAGAAATTGAAGGCCATACGGCGTATCGACTTCTTCTGGTTGAACGTTGCATTCTCCGAATAAGTCCTGGTTTCTAAATACTTCTTGATGTCAAAATACCAAGGTAAACCATATGGTTCCGATTCAACATGTGAATAATGGACAGGCTGCTCTTTTACCTCTATATCCACTGGATCAATATAACTTGTATCTGGATGCTTAATCATTGACGCGATGGTGGCCAGAGCATCGGCCGACTCATTCTGTGTCTTGGGAGTGTGCTTGAACTCAATCTTGCGAAATATCTTGCACAACTTCCGTATATACTACACATACGGTGTGATCTTTGGATTCTTCACAGCCCATTCACCTTGAACCTGATGGATCAGCAAATCTGAGTCTCCAATAACCAACAACTCGTGAACATTCATATCAATGGCCATCCTCAGACCTAGGATGCAAGCTTCATACTCAGCCATGTTGTTTGTGCAATCAAATCGGAGTTTGGCTGCCATAAGATAATCCTGATGGGATTCCGACACTAAGACTGCTCCTACACCTCTTTCTTGGTGGTTCGCCGCTCCATCAAAGAACACTCTCCAACCAGGGTACACTTTAGAAATATCTTCACCCACAAATGAAACTTCCTCATCGGGAAAATAAGTCTTGAGCGGTCCATACTCTTCATCAACTGGATTCTCTGCAAGATTATAGGCTAAGGCTTGTGCTTTTATCGCCTTATTGGTCACATACACAATATCAAACTCACTCAAAAGCATTTGCCATTTTACCAACTTCCCGGTCGGCATTGCTTTCTGGAAAATGTACTTCAACGGGTCCATCCTAGAAATAAGGTATGTGGTGTACGAAGACAAATAATGTCTCAACTTCTGAACAATCCAAGTCAAAGCGCAACATGTCCTCTCCAACAGAGTGTAACGAGCCTCATAGGGAGTGAATTTTTTGCTCAAGTAATAGATGGCTCGCGCCTTCTTCCTTGTTTCATCATGTTGACCAAGCATGCATCCCAATGCATTATCTGAGACCGACAAATATAGCAATAACAGACTCCCTTCTCTCGGAAGGACCAACACCGGTGGATTGGACAAATAGTTCTTGAAGGCATCAAAAGCAGTTTGACATTCTTCAGTCCACTTGGTCGAGGCATCTTTTTTCAATAACTTAAAGATGGGCTCACACACCACGGTGGATTGAGCTATGAACCGACTGATGTAGTTCAACCTTCCTAGAAAACTCATCACCTCTTTCTTGGTCTTCGGAGGAGGTAATTCTTGGATCGCCTTGATCTTGGAAGGGTCAAGCTCAATGCCCCTCCTACTGACTATAAATCCCAACAACTTTCTAGCTGGCACTCCAAAAGTACATTTGGCAGGATTTAACTTCAAATTGTATCGGCGTAGACAATCAAAGAATTTTCTCAAGTGAGTCAAGTGATCCGAACTCTCGCGGGACTTGATTATGACATCATCTACATACACCTCGATTTCATTGTGAATCATATCATGAAAGATGGTCGTCATAGCCCTCATGTAAGTAGAAACAGTGTTCTTGAGACCAAAAGGCATCACTCAATAATAATATACACCCCAGGGCGTGATGAAAGCTGTCTTTTCTACATCTTCTTCATCCATCAGGATCTTGTGATAACCCACATAACAATCCACAAACGACTGCATCTCATGCTTAGCACAGTTATCAATGAGGATGTGAATGTTTGGCAATGGAAAATTATCTTTCAGGCTAGCTTTGTTGAGATCTTTGTAGTCAACACAAATTCTGATCTTTCCATCTTTCTTGGCAACCGAAACAACGTTATCTAACCAGGTCGGATACTGCATCACTTCCACTACTTGGGACTCGATCTTCTTAGTAATCTCCTCTTTGATCTTCAAACTCAACTCAGGCTTATCTTCCGAGTCTTTTGTTTTACTGGACTGAAATCTGGGTTAATTGGCAACTTGTGGGACACCATATTCGTACTCAATCCTGGCATATCTCTGTAAGACCAGGCAAACACATCAATGTACTCCCTGAGTAAATGGACCAGGTCTCTCCTTTGAGCTTCAGTTAGATGGACACTGATTCTTACTTCTTTAACACATTCCTCATCTCTGAGATTCGTAGTTTTGGTTTCTTCCAAATTTGGCTTGTGTTGATTCTCGAATTGTCGAAACTACTCAGCAACATGTTCGGGTACTTCATATTCCTCGCACTCATCATTTCTTGCCTCATTTTGTTCACTCGGTTCATGACATGACATGACATTGGCAGATTTTAAATTATTATTACTGAAATCATAAACATACAAAGTTAGAAAAGTTAAATATAAACAGATAAGTAAACAATTTTTGATAAAGAGGCTTTCATTTAAATTGAAAAACAAGCACAAACTTTAGCCATAGCCGAGGGCCATTTTGCTTTTTTAAACATCACAAGGGGATTTAAAACTTCAAACAAATAAAAACTGCATAAAGGGTGGGTCTCGGCCCTCTTCCGGACTACCACCGATTTAAAAATAAACAAAGACACATGTCTTTTCTACCAAGTTGCACGGGAAATCAGGAGCGGTGTGGAGGTCCAATTTTTCAATTGCTCATCAGGTTCTGCATCACGGATGCCTGATGTCCCAGCCTCTTCCTCGATGACCGCATCAATATCCTCAAAAAGGCCCCAGATTCCTTCCACGAGACCACCATCGTTGACATTTTCTCGTACCAGAAATGACTGGTATAGATAAGGAATTGGCCTGCCCAATGCTTGATCAATACTCTTGTTCTTCATCTCTGCTTCGTCAGCATCTGTGGGGACATACCCCAAACCAAACTTTGCTCAATTGGTGGGGATCTGAATAGGCTCGACAATTCCTTGAAAGTGCTTCCCCATTCTGAAACTTGGTTCGAAACCACTCTGGAGCATGACAGTAGCAATCATCTTGTACACGGAGGGCATAAGAGGCTGTGGAGCCAAGTCATTACCGGCGGCATTTACCAATTCCACCGTGTAGAAATCACAACCTTGAGAGACATCATCAACGATCGATGCATACCCATTGGAATGGCTCCCTTCACCATAAATGACCAATTACTGGTCCTTTCTAAACAAACTTCATTAGTTGGTGAAGGGTAGACGGCACAGCCCCAGCCATATGAATGAGCAGTCTTCGAAGAAGCAGGTTGTAACTGGTGTTGATATCCAACACCTGGAACTCGACGTTGAATTCCACAGGACCCACCTGAATATCCAAGTTCACCGCACCCAATGTTTCTCTTTGCACTCCATTAAAAGCCCTCACATTGACTTGAATCTGGTGAAGCTTTCCCAAATCAAATTTTAGCTCCTCAGAGTCGAAAATGGGCAAATATTTTAAGACCAGATCCGTCATCGACCAAGTGGTGACGTGCAGAGCTTTGTTGTGCATCCTGCCTTCAAAGGGCAGCTTTTCATCACAAAAATTAATTTGGTGTCCTCGGATAACCTGGTTTATCATGGCTGCTAGATTGTCACTGTTGGTACCCACGGGCACATAAGTATCATCCAGAGCCCTCATCAACGCTTGCCTATGCAATTGTGAACTCATCAACAAAGCCCATACAGAAATCTGAGCTAGTGTCTTCTCCAAATGCTTCATAATTGAATAATCTTTCGGCTGCATTTTCCTCCAGAACTCTTCCGCTTCAGCTTCACTAATCGGCCTTTTAGTCCGATCCTTTTTCTGCCCCGTTGGGACAATTCTTCCGGTGTGTAGCACCTGCCAGATCTGTTCATGCCTTGAGTAACAGTCGTTTCAATCACAAATTTTGGTCGGGTAAGAGTTTCTCTCGGCACCAAGGCAACAACCTTCTTGGATGTCAGAATCACAAACTCTTTCTTCTCTCTGATGCTCAACGAAGCTACAGCCCTTTCCAGTTCATCAAGAGCAATCGGAACTATTGCCTTCTTCACGCACCAGTCATCATCTATCTCTATCATATATTGATAGTGGCGCCTCCACGATTTGGCAAAGGATTACTATTGACATTGGGCGCGACCGTCTCAAGAGAGACCACATTCTGGTCAATTAGGTCTTGGATCTTATGCTTCAGGTTGATATAGTCCTCTGTATCATGTCCAACATTGTTGGAGTGATACGCGCACCTCTGGTCAGGTCTGTAATACTTTGAGCTAGTGTCAACCGGCTTGCGCCCCACTGGTTGAATATATCCTACCGCAGTTAATCGCTCGAACAGCTTTGCTCGGCTTTCAATAAGCGGAGTGAAAATTCTAGCAGGCTTCTTCTCAAATCTGGGACGGGAGGGATCGTAATTTCCTTGTTGAGAGGGAGGTATTTGGCGATAATTTGGAGCATTCGAACGGAGGGCTTGATATCTGGGATATGAGTTGGTTTGATAATTTGGTTGTGGAGCTTGGTAGTTCGAGGGGGTATTTTGGTAAAGTGGAGCTGGGTTTTGGTACATTGGGAGAGGCGTTTGGTAATTTGTCTGAACGTTGGGACAGTTGGGGGCAGCATTTCGGTAGTGATGAGATAGAGTCTGGTAAACTAGAGGGGGAGTTTGGTACCTAGGAAGGGGAGTATTTTGATAACTGGGAGGAAAGGTATTTTGGTAACTGGTGGGAGGCGTATTTTGGTAATATTCTTCCCCTCATAAGAGATAGAGGACACATCCTCTCTTTTCTTCCTCAACAAGCTCAAGGATCCGGGTGAGGCAGCAACACGGGCAATCTTCTCGGTTCTTAATCCATCTTCGATAGTCTCACCCACCTTGACTATCTCCGCAAATTTTTCTCCAACGAGCAACATGATTCTGTCATAAAGTTCGGGCTCTTGCACCCGCACAAACACTTCGACAATTTCCTTTTCTGACATGGGAGGTCTAACTCTAGTTGCCTCCTTTCGCCATCTATATGCGAATTCGTTGTAACTTTCGGTTGACTTCTGCTTCATTTTCTCTAAGGAATAACGATCAGGAACGATCTCCACATTGTAGGTGAATCGTTCGATGAAGTCCTTAGCCAGAGCGTTCCAGCTAGACCACTGTCTCGTTTCATGAGACGTAAACCATTCTAGAGCCTCTCCGCTCAGACTTCGACTAAAAACCCGCATCAACAAAACTTCGTCTCTCCCAACTCCAATGAGTTGGTCACAGTAGGCCCTCAGGTGTGCTAAGGGGTTCCCTGTTCCTCCGAAGATGTCGAATTTTGGCACCTTGAACCCTTTCGGGAGGTCCAAATTTGGATGAAGGCACAGGTCTTCGTAACTCAACCCGGCTACCTTAGGAATGCAGTTCAACTCCTTCATGGCTTTTCTAATTTCCTCATTCATATCTATCTTGGTTGTATTCTCCTTTGACCTCTACTTTCTCTCCCTCTCCTCATAGTGGTCGAGCTCCGAACCATGAGCGTCATGCTCGTTGGGGACCGGTATTTGGAAGGTGGCTTTTTGCGGTAGTGGTGGAGCAATAAAGGGACTCTGGCCATTTAAAGGGGCGTGATAGTTTTGGGGGAAATTCTGGGGGCTAGTATACTGGTTTTGGTGAAAGAGGGAAGTGCGTGGGTTATTAGTGTTTTGGCTGTGAGGGGGTAGGCCAGCTTGGTGGTTTGCATTAGGGGGAGGGAGTGGTGCTTGGAGGTTAGTATTTTGAGGAGGGGGTGGTGTTTGATAAGAGGCTGAGGCGTAATGAGAGTTTTGGTTACTAAGGTCAATGATGGAGGAGTTACGAGCTGGAATTGAAGATGGGTTTTGAGCTTGTTCCACGTTAGGAGGGGGAATTTGAGCTGGAGGTCTTTCATCTGGTTAAGCATTGACAGCAAAAATCGGAGGAGGCAAATCTTGTTTTCTCTGCATCTCGACCCTCATCTCAGCAATTTGTTGCATCAACTGTAGGATCAGTTCATTCTGATTAGCTAGGGCGGGCTGAGCCACCACGACATCAGTAAGGCTGGTTTCTTCGTTGTTATCACCCATTGCTGCTTTTCCCTTTTGTGAACTTTGATTGGGGAAGGAATCTGTAGGACCTTTAGATCTAGTGAAATAAGGATGATCGGCCAGTGTTTCAACACAAATCAGTTCTAACTACCTGTAGAGAAAAACAACTCAAAGGCAAATCTGTCAATATTAGTACTTGATGAATAATGCAAAATATCACATAGAAAGCAGATAAACACATAAAAATTGCTTTGTCTGAGAACATGTTAACCCACGAATAATGGGGACTAACTTTTGAACAAACAGGAATTTGCTCGTTTTATTTTGAGGCTAATGACTCAGAAAGGTTAAATTGCATTGATCTAAGGTCTTCTTCCTTCATCTCTCAGCATCTGTTGATCTGAACTCAACGTTTCCTTATAAAATGAAGGGGAAAAAGAAATTTTTAAAAGATAAGGGCCAGGCCTTGAAAGGCTGCCTACGTATCTCCCAAGGAGAATTCAGGCCCTACGTAGTTCGAATACAAAGGAAATTTTCATTTTCATTCATTTATTTTTGGTGATTACAAGGAAAGTGAAAAACAAATAATAAAGCTCCAAAAAGATAGATGGTGCCTTCACCGAAGCTCCTTCCTCTGAATGTCGTATTAGCCACGGGGACAAACTCCACTTGAATCTTTCCCATGTTGACGAGGGATTCCACGTCGTAGCGAAACCTGAGGCACCTTCCAATGTTGTGATCTACGGCATCATGATAAGGGCAGGGTTTCCAGATCTCAATTACAACGGGATCGATTTCTTCGTCATCCTTTCTAATAGAGGCCAAGACTCCTTTTTGAACTAACAGACTGTAGATATTCAACAACGTTTTCTTGAAAGTCGTGAAGTAGTGACAATAAAACAAAGTGTGCTTAGTGACCGGCATACTGGGCTCCAGTTGGTCATAGGTAAGGACGGTGTTCTCACCCCACATATACGGGATCTCCCCAATGTTGATCAGGTTGCAGATTGCTACCTTAAGCTCCACACATTCCTCTATAGTGTGTCCTCTTCGGTTCGGGTGGTATGCATATGTCTTTTGAGAGCTTTCATGCCCAAACCCAAAAGTGGTTCCTTTGAGAGGCTTCAGCATACCTGACACCTTAAGGTGCTCGTAAATGAGAGCACACGACACTCTTTCTCCCACGCTATGTGTCCGCTCATAAGCCGAGAGAGTGATCTTTTTCTCTCCTCCTTTCAGACGTCCCAGGAAGGGAGGCATATAGATGATTTCCTCATTGGCATTTTCTTCAGTATCTCTAGGGTGAGTGTCTTCAGGACTACTATAGGCTTATTGATTGAAGAAAGAGCATTTCCTGCATATCTCCTGAAGTCTCATAGTTATATCATTCTTGAAGACGTCATGTTCCTTCCGCATAGTAACTGTCTTTTTACTTATAACATCGCATTTTTTCATCTTTGCTGCCAATTCCGCGTCTGGTGTCGCATTTGCTGCTCGTGTGACCGCAGTGACAAACTCTACTTCTATTCTCCTTTCTCTGGTTTCTTGGATCTCATGCCTAAGCCGCTGCAATTCCATCCTCAAATCCTCCTCAGTTAGCTCTATGTTGATACCCTTGCCCTTTTCCATCTTAGTTGCAATTTCACCTTTTCTGAGACGATAGAGTAGTATTTTAGGATTTGGTAGTAGGATTTTATTTCTGGCTGAGAAACTTACGACTCATGGAATTTTGGTTGGACATTTGGTAATGACTTGTATTTGGTATTGGGGAAATTTTTAGAAAATTTTTGAAAAGGAGTTGGCTAAAAATGTCCTCATTCAAAACAACAATACCACATACACAGTTTAAAGCACACAAGCATATATCGCGTGTCCTAAACAAGTAGTGGGCCCTTTTGTGCCAAGGGTAGGCCTAGCATATTTGAAAGATGTATGTGTAGAATTGAACCATTTTGTTACCCCAAAGTAAATTTCGCATATAAAATGATGTTCGAAAAAGCAAAAATAAGCAGGGGGAAGTAGGGAATAAACGGGAAACACAAAAGAAAAGGCCCACGCAGGGGTCATTTGAAAAGAGTACCAAAATAGAAGAACGGCAAGCCCACGCAGGGGCAAATAACAATAACACTACACCATTTTAGGCCTACGGCCACACTAAATCTGGACAACGCTTGTAAAGTGTTGCCTAAAATATTTTTGGGAACGCTTTTAAAATGTAGCCTAAATTTTTAACTTTTGGCATCGATAATATTGGCAACACTTGTAAAGCGTACTTTTTAATGGTATAGACTACACTTTATAAGCGTTGTCATAAAATGAAATAAATGGCAACAACTATTTACATATATGGCCACACTTTTAAAGTGTCCTATTTTTATAATTATAAAAACAACACATTAAAAGTGTGGCCTAAAAGTTTTCACCA
>JAJOOE010013088.1:0-24881 GCA_036250405.1 Solanum raphanifolium | reverse complement strand
ATGAATATGGTAGTTTGTTTTTGAAGTGATCTTACTACTAAATGCGAACATTAAAAGTGACAATTTAAAGTAAATTTTAATTTGTTTTTAAAATAGTGAATTAGTAAATGAACGGAATAAGTAATAGTAATAATATTCGATGGGGGACTCCCCCAAACCCTCAGAGTAGTTATCACGTACTAGTTCAGTGTGATTGATTTGTAGACTTTTCTTTTTTTTAATATCTTAGTATTTATTATTTTCTTCTTGGTTATACATATATTAATTTTTAGAGTTTTCGAGGGGAGACTCGAAAAACTATTGATCAGTCTAATTCATCTAAATTGAGATGATTCTTAACTCAACTTAATTTGACTTGTTTAATCAATTCAACTTATCTAATTTGAGCTGATTTGACTTAAATATGAAGCACAAAGTGATGATTCATGATTTTTTTTGTCAAAAATATATTTTGAAAACAAATGGAGTATGAATTCTTCACAACTATAACCATCTTTTTTTTACTTGTGTTAAAGGGGAGAACAAATGCCCGGATTAGGAGTTCAAGAATTCTAAATTTTAGGGGTTTGAACACACAATTCTAGCTTGGCACATTCCTTTCGTTATCACTGAGCCATCAATCTGTTTTGTTAAGACGTTCACAAGTTATACATACATATTTATTTAATTTTTTAATACAAATACATGATCTGAAAATGCTAGTAGATTCGTCCGAATCCACGAAGCCTACTTAGTTCCCCCGACAAGAAGTGATTGTTCTTGCTGAAGCTATTTCAAAACAATTGTTTTTTTATTATAATTAGCAGTAAATATATTATTCGGACAATAAAAAAAATATAGTAATAATTAAGGTTGACATTCTTCAGAAGGAGCTAAGTGCTTGCCAAATTTTACCGGTAAATCATGTAACCTAAACACATATAATGTGTATGTGTCATAGGAAAAACATGGATTGTTTAAGGATAAACTTCAATTAAAGACCTTAAACCAAGAGAGGTTATTATTTTGTATTCACTAAAACCAGCTTCTAGGAAGAGTTTTTCCCATTCCTTCTTACTTCTCTCTTTGGAAGCACAAGTAATCCTCATAAATAAGTCCATCAAGTGTTGTGATTGAACAAGCTGCTCATTATTGCTACAATTATCCTCCATTACTATGTCTATGATTATCACTTTTCCTCCCTTTTCCTTGCTCGGAATTGATTCTTTGCATTTCTTCAATATCTTCACACAATCTTCATCATTCCAATCGTGCAAAATCCACTATTTTATCATAAAATAAGGATTAATTAATTTGTAATTAGCTAGGAATATTTCAAAGAGGCATGTGTAGAAATAGTTTTGGGATTTTGTTTGTTATAAGAGATAAGTATTGAATACATTTCACACTAGAATGTTTCATATATACGTATAGGTGGATGATAGATGGTATAAGAAGGGTGTTTTAAAATTACTTATTAATCCGGTAGATGGTTGTTTTTAAAGTTGTCAATTTGGGGAACTAAAGTTGCACCAAATTTAAAGGTGTTTTTTTGAATAACATTATTGAAAAATATGAAATTCTAAAGGTTCTATGAGATACTACACGTACCTTGAGAAAAATTGCGTTAGCATGAGGAATTTTATCAAACATATTGCCAGCAATAAACTCCAAGTTTCCAGTTCCCTTTCGATCACCTATGACATGAGGAAGATCAAGCACAGTACATTTCAAGCTCGGAAAAGCTCCGGCAATAGCCATCGCCACGGTGCCAGTGCCGCCTCCAATTTCCACCAATGAGGTCAAGCCCTCAAAAACACCCTCACCACAATCAGAAACCAACAAATTGGAGATCAATCTCGAATCACTAGCCATTACTTCGTTGAAAACACAACTAAATTCTGGCTCTTCGGAGCATTAATCCCAAATGGATTTCCCATGTGCCGTTTCAAAGGCAGTGGGGAGATCGTTTTGTAACCAATCGCTCATGGAATCAGCTATTTTAAACAGTTGGAAAAGAATGAAAATTAACCTCTTGTTAGAGGGGTCATTTTCAACAAGGAGACGGCCAACACTGGTGAGTGAATAGCCATCCCCCTGTTGTTGGTGGTAGTTGAAAAGGCCTAAATCAACCAAAACTCGCATTAAAATTGGGATAAAGGTAATTTCTGAAGGATTCAAATTTGGCAAAGCGGCAATAAGATCAGAAAGAGACATAATTGGATTGGGATTTTTACAGAGGATATGAGGAATTCCTAATTCAATCGCGCATTTTATACACTAAGGGCGCATATAACTCAAAATGTAGTCCCAACTTTGAGCTTCAGCTTCGATTAGTTGGTTAGCACAAATGTTGTCGTTGTTAAGCATTGTGATTTCTGTCAATGAATTAATTAATAGCAAAAGCACTGCGTTAATTAAGATATGAATTAGTACAGAGTGCAATGATTAATTTATAATGCAGATTATTATGGGATACTAGGATTAGTCATTAAAAACAAGTACCAACACTGCAGTATAGAGTACTCCATTAATATTTGTTTTAAATTAAGAGACACTTAAGATTAAAAAAAAATTGTACTAAAATAATTGTCACTACTTTATAAGCAATTCAACACTTAAAGTATAGTTGTTTTCAATTACTATACCTTTTATATTACTTCTATTTCAATATAAATGAATTTCTGACGCTCTTCTATTGTCCAAATTGAATAAATTTTTCAAAATCTAGAGATGTATTATTTTTTATTTTTTTTCTCTTCAAAGTTATCCTTTCACTTTAATGGATTTGCATTGATCATATCTCTAGTTTTGAGAAAAGTTTGAGAAGAAGCAAAAGATTGATATTAACAAATTATTACTCCTTAATTAACTTTTTTTAGGGATATGTCACACCCAAAAATTCATTTAGTTTGCATAGGATAATGTGGGAAAATGTCAAAGTTGGGGGATGTATTTGATTTTTCAAAGTAAACTTTAAGAGAAAGAAATGGTTTCCCCCTATTTATAAAACTTAAAATCTGAATCGATTTAAAATCCTTAATAATTCAGATAAATAAAGATTTAATAATCATATTTTAGTAGATTTTGAAGTTCCAAAAATAGTAAGAAAATAACTAATGACTACATTTTTTTCCATTTGAACTTCATTTTTAAAGGATAAAAAGATGAAGATATTTCTCTAAGAATTACGCTTTTGATATAATATAGATAAATACATTATTATTTGTGCCACCTATTCTTTTCTTCCTAATTGTTACCTAGATGTCTCAAAAACGAGGCTAATATATTTAGGATTTAGGCTAATAATTACTACTAAATATAGGCTTATAAATTAATACTTTTAAATTATATTGAGTACCTTTTTTTTTCATATTTGACTTTAGATCATCAAATTTGATGAGCCGTCCTACATACCTTTGAATTGATCATCTAATATTTATAGCAACTTTGAAAATCTTCATTCATTAAAAGTTTAAATACCTAAACAACAGTACTAGTACATATTTTCTTTGCACGAAAATAAGTGTTATCTTAGCAAAACTTGTGACAATTAAAAAATTAAGAAATATAACATATAATTTACTATAAAAAATTGAAAATTGAATATTAATTATTGAAGAACATACTTTTTTTAAATATTCCTAGAAGTGACATTTATTTTGAAATGATATTATTTTACTAAAATGACACTTATAAGACGAATAAAATATTTTTTTCTAGTAATAAAGTTATTGACCCAAGAGGATTTATTACTGTTACATATCGACAACCTATTACCATGAGGGAATAGGGATCAAGTATATTTATATGGCATGGGTAATTAATTTAAAGTTTATCAGAATGTAAAATAGTTAATGAGATTAGTAAACTAAAATAACTATAGTTAATTATGAACTACAAAAATAATAAATTATTTTTTGTGATTTTCTAAAATAGACATTTATTTTTTACACAATAAAAAAGTGGACAGAGGGAGTACTATACTGTTACCATGAGAGGTCGAGTATTTTAAAATTTCAAATCAATCAAAATTACAAGAAATTGACAAGAGAAAAAATAGTACATTTTAAAATTTTGATATGCAAATAATGAATACGTATAATTTCACAAATCATATCGAGTTATTATAAATATTTATGTAGTCATGAAACATACCCACTTACATTTCAAGGTTCTTTATTTTGCTCATGTAATAAAACATGCCTGTAATCGAAAACAAAATACTTATACAATACAACAATAGTCGATAGAGCATTCCTAGATCACTTTCTATCACGTACCTAGGTAGGTCAATAGGATTAAGTTGTACAAAAATCTTTTAAAAATTTTATTATTGGAGAAAGATTAATCATTTTTCTTTTCTTCTTTGTTATATTTTATCTTTAGGGGTATCAAAATGAATCTCTAAGATTATGATAAGTCAATTCATCTAAATTGAGTTTGTTCTTACTCAACTTATTTTGATTTTTTTTTATGGCCTATCCAAGTTATCTAAAAGTTATGCTGATTTTTTATATAAATATGTAGCATAAAGTGGCGATTCTTCATGCTTTTTTTTTTTTTTTAGTTTGACATCTTATATAACAGGACCGACTCAACAAGATTGGAGGCCTAAAGCAAAACTTAAGAGAGGGGTCCTAATATTTTATTTTTTTCATCATATATACTTTTATTTAAAATCTACTTTTCTAGCTTCTTTAGATATAAAGTCATTAATTACTGTTTTATAATCAATTTATTTTAAATAGTTCCTTTTCAATTGGTAATATAGAATCCATTCAATCTCTCTTGAAACATTGTTGATCTTAAAAGATTTAATCAATTTTAATTTCAAAAAACTTCTTTCGGCTAAGGCAACAGTTACAGGAACTGTTAACATTATTCTATAAGAAATATGTGTATTTGGAAACGAATCAAGTCTTTTTATTTGATTGAGTATTTTTATTAGATCATTATCTTCCATTTGTATTATTTATCTTGACACTTTTAATTTAAAAAATAAATCTAAACTATCAATATCATAATAACGATTATGTGTTTAATAAAGGTCAACGTTAAGACAATGTTTTTTTAAAAAACTCTCATCATCTAGTGGTCTCAATTTTATTTTGAAGTGAAAAAATAGCTTCATCTACTATAAGTAATCAACTCTAATTTCAAGAGATTTTGTGATTTCGTTGTTATGCCGTAATTTTCCTATCTTTGGAAAAATCACTTTTTGAAATATTCTAAGTATAAAACATTTTAAGAAAAATATTTAGAAAAGAGTCACCACTTAATTTTTTAAAGAAATTAAGAAAAATTATAATTTTCAAAGATTTAAACAGAAAAAATCATTTGAAAATACCAAAGAGGGTTTGGGGTTCAATTTACACTTCGAGAAGGGTTTAAGCATTCGAAGTGTCCGCTAACATGCGGTTGACCTGCAACTTGACTAAAATATATTTTGACTATTTTTTAGAAAAAATGATTTAACATAAGAATAATAATTTACAATATTTGGTTAACTTTGAGAAAAATAGTCAAATAAATGACACATTTTATCTCATTTTTATTTTTTTAGAGAAAGGGATCCAAAATGAAACATTTGGCTAGGAATACAAGTGATTAGAATATTAACAAAACTAGATTAATTAGAATTTATTTGATACACTTTTAAAATAATAATTTAAACCAAATTTAAGCATGGAACCATTTTAAGTTAATTGAAGAATAAAAGTTTCGACTAACCCTTTTAAGAAAATGACTAAGTAGAAAGAGAACATTTTTTAGTTCATTTGAGAAAAATACTTTATCTTAAAACCACTTTTAAAATGTGATCAAGTGAAGCGGCCTTAAAATATATCTTTTTAAGAACAAAGATTTAACTTAATTAAAATATAAAATTCGACCAATATTTGATTAATAATATAAGTGAGCACAACAAGTGAAATGTATTAAAATAAACCAACACAAAGAAAATGACTCGTCTTTTTGGGGAATCTAATTAAGTTAATTAAAATAAATTATGGTTAGAGTTAAATGAAATAAGTCAAAGCATAATCAAAGCAATTAAAAGAGTAAAAGAGATGATGAAATTGGGCCCCTTCTTGGGCCAATTTCGGTGCAAATTTTGGTCTTAACCAAATTTCCATTTTTGTATACATTGACTGTATATCAGTGTATATAGACGTGTTTATCAGCTCTTTCCGTGTATCTCCTACTTCCAAACACCTGTATTTTATCTCATCTCTGTATTTTCGCATTTTTTGACCTGTAATTCGCTGTATAATGAGTGTATACATACAGCCCATTTCTTGGGCTTGTGAATTAATTTCTAGCAACATGTTGGGTCTCTGGGGCCTGTAACAGCTTCCGAATATGTAGGGGGTTGACTCGAGAAATAGAAAAAAAACATTGGGTTTCAATCCCAACTCAAAATACAAGGCAAAGAGGAGTCCGAAGAACCCGATCCGAGAGATTTATGCAAAGAAAACAAGATGAAACGATTAGGACGGAGAAATGGATCATAACAACTCAACATAATAACAAAAGAAAAAGAAAATGAAATAAAATGTAAGCACATGATGGCAAAGCACAAATCCTAAATTCACAAATGTAAACAATCACTGTAACTTGATTTTTATTATTATTATTTACTTCCTTCTCTCTTTTTATTTATAAAAAAAATAAGATAAAAATCTGGGCATAATTAATTGAAGTGCCAACAAAACCAATCCAAAAAAATAAATATATATAGTCAGGATTACCGAGAATCTGCTAGTGCAATTTTATGGTTGTAGAAGATAATAACTCGGGTAAGGAACAATTTCATCAAGACACCTTCACTATATCACTTACCAAATTTTCAACAACACTCATTAAACTTTCCTAAGGCTACAGTGGTGTAATAAACCTCATACCTAAGGCTACATAAATTTGATAAACACTCACTAAACTTTCCTAGGCAACATGAACAGCATATGCGCCTGAAACTTACAGCATCACCATGAGAACATTACTAGTGCACGCCACGGATAAGTATATGTAAAGGTATGCGATGCCGAAAAATTAATTTGGGCCACTACAATTTTTACATCTCCAAGAAAACCCAAAAGTAATGCATATTCAACGAGTCATGGCTACCAAATATAATCTATACGTCAAACCAACTTCTACAGAGTGTACATTCAATCTTAGAGACTCAAACATATATCAATATTTTTGAACTCTAAGAAACAGAAAAAGGGCAGGCAACAATAACCTTCATGTATACAAACTTTGCTTAACTAAAGATTCATTGGATTCCAAAATCGAAGAGGCATGTTTCAAACAACCTAAAATCAGAACGGAATAAACTCAACAGACCAGTCAACGAAGAGAAGAGAAAAGAGAAAACAGTAAACCAATCGACCTATATTTATTTAAACTAGCCGAGATACAAAACGAAAATCAGCTCACAAATGAAAATAAACCTCCTCTTAGACTAAATTTAGGACTTCAAACTAAACCACAATCATAAATAACAAGATGAGATCATGTAATGAGGTAAAAGTACACTAACCGGAAGAACTCATCCTGACCTTAAATGGGATCGGCCCATCTTTGAGCGAGAAAACAAAAATCAAAAAAATCATTTTGAATAAACGGACCATCTACATACTGATTTATGATCAACAGTAAAGAAAAATTCCCGAAACACTAACATATAAACAGCTCATACAGTTGAGAATCAAATAACAGAGCATCAAGAACGAAAGGTGTTTGAATCGAAATTAATATTACCTTTTAGGGAGCAGCAGAACTAGGACGATGAGCTTTGGACAGTGATTCTTCTACCACAAGATTCAAATATTAATAACAGCAGGACAAGAAGTTCAAAACCAGCTACGAACAGAAATTTCCTCCGAACCTAGAATTAGAGAATCGCTTAAAATTTTTCAATTTAAAAACGACTATTGCTTCCAAACTAAACTCCAAGACCGTCCCCTAATCACTGAGAGTAGGAGGGGTTATTTCTAGGGAATGATGGGCGATTTAGGGGGCAAAATCCGTTTGAATTTTGAATCTGCTCGTTTCTTTTTGAGGCAACAGTGAAGGGATTCAGAAAATCCCAGAAAAAAGGGGAAAAGGGACGTGAGGGTGGTTGGACGCTGCAGGCGAGGGTTATGGGTTCGCAGAGTAGTTGGATGAGATTTTCGGATTTGCAACGCGATTTTGGCTGCTGTCCGCGATTGCTGGGTTTGCAGCGTCTTGACTTTTGGTTTTCGCGTTGAGGAAGAAGGAGAAAAGGGTCGGGTCGGATTGGCTGCTGGATTGTATGCTGATTGTGAGAATGAGGAATTGGATAGGGCTTATTTGAAAGCTGAAAAGGGAATTGGGCTGGGTATTTATTTGTGATTGGAAATTGGAATTGGGCCTGCTGAAGTGAAACAAAAGGGCCCAAAATTTACAAATTAACCAATCTCATTTAGGATTTGACCACTTGAATTGTAATTGTGGTCTAAATCGGCTTAGAAATATAGCCGAATTGAATAATTGGTAAGTTCGGCTAAAATCTATATAAGTCGAATTAATATTTAATTAATTAATGAGCTTCTTAATCTTAACGAAATAAAATAATCAACTTAATCACGAACTAATTAACTAAAAAAAATATACACTATTGAATAATTAGACTAATTAACCAAATATTTAATTAAAACAAAAATCCATTTTCTTTTCTTTTTTTGAGATGATTTTGAATATTTATAAAATGTACTAATTATATATAAAATTATGTAAAACATATATATTATCTAAAAATTATAAAACGTGACAAAATAGAATAACTTGCAAACTATATTATTATTATTATTATTATTATTATTATTATTATTATTTATTTGTTTTTGAAATTTTATAAAACTAATTATTTTAAATCGTTTGAAATTGAAGAAGTTCGATTATTAATCTATAATGTGGAGGTCCAAAATTGGGTGTCAACATTCGTTATCAATATTTTCATTAAATTGTTTCTTACGAAATTCAGGTTCTAAATTCATCTCATATGCAATTTCCTTAGTAGAAATCATAGCACTCATAGTAAATATTATTTTTTAAAAAAAAAATTAACATTTATAAGTAATTTTCTTTAAAAAAATGGGAGCCCCCAAAAAGATTGGGCCCCAAGCGATGACTTTAGTGGCCTAGGGGTTAAGACGGCCATGTTCTATAATATAAATAAATAAAAAGTTTCATTAATTTATTTGGTAACTAATTAAACTATAAGAAAACAAAATAAATAAATTAAAATTTAGTATGAATTGATGGGTTGGGTTATGCTAATTATGAAACTTTTACACTCTGTTTGGATTATTGTTACCCATTGTTTCATAATGTATTGTATTGTATTGTACTCTATTGTACTGTACTATATGGTAGATACAATGTTTGCGTAGACTGTATTGTTTGTTACTGTTTAATAACATTTTTACTGTTTGGTTTGATTGTATCGTACTGCATTGTAATTTATAAATTTACTAAAATATCCTTAATTATTATAGGGCAGGAGGTTTGACTAGAATTAAATAATATAAAGTAAAGGGTAAAAAAGTATTATGAAATATTATGTAAATATATAATTGTAAAAAGAAATTAAGTAACAATGGGAACACACCAAATCGGTTGTTCCATAAAATGGGGGTTTTCATTGTTACGTAACAATGAAACTTAACAATACAATACAATACAATACAATACATTTTAAGTAACAATCAAAACAAACATTGTAGGTATAGTAACAATATAATACAATGCAATGGATAACAATGATCCAAACAGAGTGTTAGACGAATCAATGACTAACTCAATTTTTAACATAACTCACTTTGTCCATCTAAATTCAACACATATCCATTCAACATTTTTTTTATGAACCCACTTATTTATAAATTTCTTTATTTTAACTAACTCAAATTCAGCTCAATCAACCTATTTGATATTTCGACTTATTCACTTTATCCTAAGAAAATCTAGGAGCTCGTCATAAGATCTAACTTTTGCTCAATATCATGCTTCTTTTCAGTCTTCACATGAACTATCTGCATGTGCACACCAACTTTCAGTACTCATGATTCAAAATTTTAAATTAATCAAGAGTTCAAGATTTTGAGTATTAATTTTAAAGGTTTTGTATATATTGAAGATAAATATTTAATCTTTATCTAATAGTATTTTTTTTTATATTAAGAGTTATCTTTTGTTACTACTTACAAAAATTGAATTCAAGATAAACAACAATTAATATTTGAATTTAAACTGATGAAGTACTCCTATAAATTTCATCCAGAATTCTAGAGTTGATTGTCTGGATGGTCATTCAACTTGTGAAGTTATTTATTCTCCCAAAAATCATCTTATTTAGGTAAAATAAAATAGTAACTTTTGAAAAACAAACCAGAAAAATTGACTAATTACCACAAATTAATTAGTGACCGTTCAAACTTCAAACAATCAATTCTCGATCCCATGGACTAGAGAAACGTACATCTAAAGATCTCCTAAAGTTTTATGCAAATAAGTCTAATAACGGTAAAAACTAGCTAGAACCTCCAACACGAAATTCTCATTGCAATTAATAGAAGCACTAAATTAAAAAACCATATGCATGGATTAGTTTCTTTCTTAAATTTGGTGTCTGATGTTTGCATTAGAATTTTCGCTTAAATTTAGATTGCATACATGCACAGCTCATTTGGCGTGGCGCTCTTAACATATATACTCGATCAGGACTCAAACTCGAAATATCTTATTAAGGGTGAAGTAATCCTATTACTACACCACAATCGTGTTTGGTACATGGATTAGGTTTTCCAACTAACTTCTCTAACTGCAAAAACTTTTGAGTACACTTCTTCATATGTTTGATCATCATCAAATTTTTAGTACTCATCCAATAACCAACACAAAAACTAATGTTTTCATCTTTTCCACTAGCTTCTTTAATTTCTTAAAAATAGAAGCAGTTCTTTTTCTCTTCCTAATTCTCTAAACTGAATTTTTTGCTTTTTACAACTGAACTAAATAACCTTATCTTCTATCAGCTTCCCATGAAGTACTCTTTAGCTTTCATAAATATATTACAGCCAAATTTAGTAAACCACCACCTTTAATTTCTAACTTATTAAAATGAAATATTACTATTTTTAGCAAGTTTCATTATACTCCAATCACTATAAATATTGGCCCCAACAAGTGACCAATACACAAAAAACACATACATACATGCATTTGTCTATCAAAATAATAATAATGGCTTCTTTTGAAAGATTAATTAGTTGTATTTTTGTGCTTTTTCTTTTGTCCTTAGCTTTTGCATGTGAAGCTAGGGTTTTACTTGATAATAATGCAAATGATCAAGGGTTTGTTAGGGTCAATGATGCACATTTTGAACTCAATGGATCACCTTTTCTATTCAATGGTTTCAACTCCTACTGCCTAATGCATGTTGCTGCTGAGCCTAGTAAGAGGTACAAGGTCACCGAGGTCCTTCGCGAAGCATCTTCTGCAGGGCTCTCTGTATGTCGTACTTGGGCTTTTAGTGATGGAGGCGATAGAGCACTACAAATTTCACCTGGTGTTTATGATGAACGTGTTTTTCAGGTAGTACATTCATCTGTTTCGTTTTATATGACATTGACTGACACCTTTCTATATTTGAAAACTCTTTATTATAATTAACTTTGAACTTTTAACTAATGTTATCCATAATATGTTTTTAAATCCACATTTTTACACTACAAGTTTTTCTTTTTCAACTGATGACCACAAATACTTTTAATAAAGGTACTTTTGGTATGTAACAAAAATCTCTTTATTTCTTGAACTTTGTATACAGTCAAACAACGTAATATTTCATTATGTAGGGTTTGGATTTTGTTATATCGGAGGCTAAGAAGTACGGAGTTCGTTTAATCTTGAGCTTTGTAAACAACTACAACAATTTTGGAGGGAAAGCTCAATATGTTCAATGGGTGCGATGTCCCTCATTTTACTTGTATTGATGCAAGAAATTTGAGTAAAATGAAATTGACTGATCCAATTTTGACCGACCACCTCTTTATCTATTCGAAAAAGAATTTTTGGTCCGGACTTTAGGAATCATGGCCGAGCCCCGGAAATGAGTTTCCCACATATCTCAGGCTATATGAGAATTTAGGCCACTTGTAGTTCGATACGCTTGATTTCACGCACGATTTTGAAAGAATTTAAAAGTCATTCCAATACCGAATTAGGAAGATACCAGAATGCTCGGGAATGAGATTTGAAAGTGAAAATTGGAATACAGTCGAGTTTTCATCATTGATCCCGCCTACATATTCCTCAACCTAGGAAATCAGGCTGCTTGTAGTTCGACTCAATCGGTTGACAAGAAAATCTATTATGCAAGACACCTTTTGGTTCTGGAGGAGTGACAAGTAAGTTGAGTATGAAAAGGAAGCTTGCAATCTCTTGGTCATGAATGTGGCGCGCTTCACACCCATAAATAAGAACTTACACGAACATAATTTCCAAGGCTCTTGGTGCATTGTCACTCAGATTGGAAAGTTGCTTTCGGTAAAGACCAAAAAATTTCCGGATGCGAAACTGAAACCAATAAACCTAAAGGAAAACCCACATGCCTTCTAATAGGGGTGTGGTTTGATTGTGGTGGAGGTCACTCCTCAGCTCGCGTCCTAAGAGTTTGATACTCCTCTTTGGACTATGTCCCAGTTCGCTGCTAAGACAAAGTTCCACGTTGTGCTGTATCCTTTTTGATGTCGTCCGCACCTGTGGTTTGTTTTGAGAATTCACCCTCTCGGATGCTCTCGACAAAGACTGAGATAAAACTCATTAGCATAACATGCAATTCAAATGGGGAGACAATGTCTTTTACCGTGTTGACACTTAATTGCTTTCATTGAACATTTGACGTCAACTCCATCGGGTTTGACGTAGAGCAAATAAGGCTTGTGTCTCATATTTGCAATATAATATTCAATGTACTTTTTCTTTGATGCAAAGTAATAAAATAGGCTGATACAATATGTTGACAGTTCTCTTGACGTCGTTGTTGATGATTCTCTTAAAATATTCTTGCAAATGACAGTGATGCAGTTGATGTTGCTTTTCTCGCGATGGGTAAATCTTTCTCTTGCGATGCATAACTTCTTCTCTTGCTATGCATGACTTTCTTTCCTGTGATGCATGGTTTCTTTCCCGCGATGCATGAGTTTTTCCTCGATGTATGAATATCATCTTGCAATGCATGACTTCTCTTTCTTGCTACGCATGACTTTTCTTTTGCTATGCATGGCTTCTGCTCTTTCTATGCATGACTTCTCTGCGATGCATGATTTATCTCTCTGTTGTGTATGGCTTCCTCTTGCTATGCGTGACTTCTCTGCGATGCATGATTTATCTCTCTGTTGTGCATGACTTCCTCTTGCTATGCATGGATCTTTGATGATGCCTCCCTGATACCGAACGAAGATGATGCTTCACCCAGTAACATAGTGATCTTCCTGGTATCTCTTGGACGGCGGTATCGTCTCAATCGACAATATAAATAAAAATGACCCTCGAAGTAGTAGTATCATCTCATTTGACAATACGATATAAATGACTCTCCAGGTAGTGGTATCGTCTCAATCGACAACACAATATGATTGACTCTCAGAGTAGTGGCATCATCTCATTCGACAATGCAATATAAATAGTTTTCAGGGTAAGAATATTATCATATCTGATAATATAATGCAGATGAACGTCTTCCAAGTATTTTTAGTTGCTGGAAAATGATAATATTGCTCTCTTTGTGGTTTTTGTTTTTTTTCATCTCCGAACATAGTTGCAATGTTCATTATGGACCTTGCTTTGCTTGAGAATTGAAATAAAATAATGTTACTCATCTTCCCAACTCTTTAGTATAAGAAGCGTAAAATATTTCCTGCATCCACAGAAAAATTGTCAATTTTGGGAAGCTCTTCGCCCTTTTGACTTCTCCATATTCATTGAATGGTGGAATATGCTGATTTTGAGGTAAACCTATAGACCTGCATCCACAAAAAAAATTGTTAGTTTTAAAAATGAACTGATCTGTGTCGATCTCTTCGATTGTCTTCTCCTTGTCTTGCTATCTCCGATTGATTTCTCTGATCTCCCGCCTCTTGATAGATCAGACAAAATATTTTTTATGTAAAATAGTTGAAACATGAAAGGAAAGTTTTAAGGAAAATAGGTTTTCAGAAAAGTAATATTTGGAAAAGGTCACTGCCAAGTGTCATGTCACGTCAAGCTTAGTGAACGTCATTTAGAGTTGATGTTTTGGGATCTATCTGATTACTTGTTGGGAAGTATTCAAAGTTGTTCCAAACTGCCGATGAACCATATTGAATTTTTGAGGTCATCCTCAAAAATTTCTATCCCAGTTAACTGACTTGGCTTATCTTTACTATTGATGAACAAACTATGGAATTTTTGAGATCTTCTCAAAAATTCTGTCCCAGTTACAAATTTCAAAGTAACTTCAGTCTCGACTTTGTTGGAGAGATCTTCTTCTTGAGAATTTTTTAGTCCCTCTCAAAAAATTTGTCCCAGTTTCTATTGTAAAGGAAAAATAGAAATCTTACGGGATATATGACAGAGCCGTTGTGGTGCCTACGTATCCCGTTGAGGCAAGAATCAGGTCAAACATAGTTCCCCTCTCTCGAGGATTAACAAAAATAGGGAAAATTACAAAGAAACCGACCGAGACCGACATAGGCCGCCTACGTATCTCATTCTTGAGAATTCAGGTTGAACGTAGTTCATATACAAAGAAAAATATTAAAAGGGGATAAAGGGGTGACCGAGGCCGACATACGCCGCCTACGTATCTCATTCTTGAGAATTCAGGTCAGAAATAGTTCATTACAAAAGGGATAAAATTCTAAACAAAGTGATTACAAGCAAATATGACGATTACAAAGAAAAAACAGAAATACAAATTGAAATTTCACACATAGTATCTTTTGACAGCATCTGAGTTGATCGGTTTTGACCATTCGGTGCCATCCATCTCTGACAGGACTAAGGCACCTCCAGATAACACTTTACGAACCATGTATGGTCCTTGCCAATTTGGTGCAAATTTCCTTTTATACTCCTCTTGATGAGGGAAAATGCGTTTGAGAACTAATTGACCAATTTCGAATATTCTGGCTCTTACTTTCTTGTGGAAAGCACGGATCATTCTCTGTCGATACAGTTGTCCATGACAAACAGCAACCATTCTCTTCTCATCAATCAACGTTAACTGATCAATCCGTTTGCGGGCGCATTCGGCATCGTTCAATTCAGCTTCTTGAATGATTCTCAATGAAGGTATTTCAACTTCTGCAGGTATAACTGCTTCTGTTCCATATACCAGCAGATACGGAGTAGCTCCAACTGATGTTCTGACAGTCGTTCGGTAACCCAACAAAGCATATGGCAACATCTCGTGCCAACCTCTGCGATTATCAATCATTTTCCTCAAAATCTTCTTTATGTTCTTGTTGGCAGCTTCTACAGCTCCATTCATTTGGGGACGATAGGCGATTGAGTTTCGGTGAGTAATCTTGAATTGTTCACATATCTCTCTCATCAAGTGACTATTGAGATTCGCTCAATTATCAGTAATGATGGATTCTGGCACTCCAAACCTACATATCAAATTGTTGCGAACAAAATCAGCTACAACCTTCTTGGTCACCGACTTATACGAAGTTGCTTCCACTTACTTGGTGAAGTAGTCAATGGCAACCAAAATGAATCTGTGTCCGTTGGAGGCGGATGGCTCTATCGGACCAATGACATCCATGCCCCAAGCCACAAAAGGCCAAGGTGAACTCATAGCATTGAGTTTGTGAGGCGGGACTCGGATCAAATCACCATGCACTTGACATTTATGACATTTCTGCACAAACTTGCAACAATCGTGCTCCATAGTCATCCAAAAATAGCCGGCTCAAAGGATACTACTCGCCAAAGTGAGCCCATTCATGTGAGTACCACAAACTCCGGCATGTATCTGTTCAAGGAGCTTTGTAGCTTCACTAGCATCCACGCATCTGAGAAGACCTAAATCTGGAGTCCTCCTATAAAGGATTCCCCCACTTGCAAAAAAATTGAGGGTCATACGGCATATCGACTTCTTCTGGTTGAACGTTGCATTCTCAGGATAAGTCCCGTTCTCTAGATACTTCTTGATGTCAAAATACCAAGCCAAACCATCTGGTTCCCCTTCAACATGTGAACAATGGACAGGCTGTTCTTTTACCTCTATATCTACTGGATCAATATAACTTGTATCTGGATGTTTAATCATTGAGGCAATGGTGGCAAGAGCATCCGCCAACTCATTCTGCGTCTTGGGAGTGTGTCTGAACTCAATCTTGCGAAATCTTTTGCACAACTTCTGTATACACTGCACATACGGTGTGATCTTTGGATTCTTCACAACCCATTCACCTTGAACTTGATGAATTAGCAAATCTGAATCTCCAATAGCCAACAGCTCATGAACGTTCATATCAATTGTCATCTTCAGACCGAGGATGCAAGCTTCATACTCAGTCATGTTGTTTGTGCAATTAAATTGGAGTTTGGCTGCCATAGGATAGTGTTGGCCGGACTCTGATACTAAGACCGCTCCGATACCTTTCCCTTGGTGATTCGCAGCTCCATCAAAGAATACTCTCCAACCAGGGTAGGCTTCAGAAATATCTTCTCCCACAAATGAAACTTCCTAGTCGGGAAAATAAGTCTTGAGTGGCTCATACTCCTCATCAACTGGATTTTCCGCAAGATGATCAACTAAGGCTTGTGCTTTTTTCGCCTTTTGAGTCACATACACAATGTCAAACTCACTCAAAAGCATTTGCCATTTAGCCAACTTCCCGGTCGGCATTGCTTTCTGGAAAATATACTTCAACGGGTCCATCCTGGAAATAAGGTATGTGGTATAAGAAGACAATTAATGTCTCAACTTTTGAGCGATCCAAGTCAAAGCACAACATGTTCTCTCCAACATAGTGTAACGAGCCTCATATGGAGTGAACTTTTTGCTCAAGTAATAAATGGCTCGCTCTTTCTTCCCAGTTTCGTCATGTTGACCAAGCACGCATCCCAATGCATTATCTGAGACAGACAAATATAGCAATAATGGACTCCCTTCTCACGGAGGGACCAACACTGGTGGATTGGACAAATAGTTCTTGATGGCGTCAAAAGCAGTTTGACATTCTCCGGCCCACTTGGTTGAGGCATCTTTTTTCAATAATTTAAAGATGGGCTCACACACCACGGTAGATTGAGCTATGAACCAGCTAATGTAGTTCAACCTTCCTAAAAAACTCATCACCTCTTTCTTGGTCTTCAGAGGAGGTAATTCCTGGATCGCCTTGATCTTGGAAGGGTCAAGCTCAATGCCCCTTCTGCTGACTATAAATCCCAACAACTTGTCAGCTGGCACTCCAAAAGCACATTTGGCGGGATTTAACTTCAAATTGTATCGGCATAGACGATCAAAAAATTTCCTCAAGTGAGTCAAGTGATCCGAACTCTCGCGGGACTTGATTATCACATCATCTACATACACCTCAATCTCTTTGTGAATCATATCGTGAAAGATAGTTGTCATGGCCCTCATATAAGTAGCATCGGCATTCTTGAGACCAAAAGGCATCACCCGATAATGATATACGCCCCAGGTGTGATGAAAGCTGTCTTTTCTGCGTCTTCTTCATCCATCAGGATCTGGTGGTAACCAGCATAACAATCCACAAATGACTGCATCTCATGCTTAGCACAATTATCAATGAGAATGTGAATGTTTGGCAATGGAAAATTATCTTTCGGGCTAGCTTTGTTGAAATCTTTGTAGTCAACACAAATTCTAATTTTTCCATCTTTCTTGGCAACCGGAACAACGTTGGCTAACCAAGTCGGATATTGCGTCACTTCCACTACTTGAGACTCGATCTGTTTTGTAATCTTCTCTTTGATCTTCAAACTCAACTAAGGCTTGAATTTTCGAATCTTTTGTTTTACTGGACTGAAATCTGGATTAATCGGCAACTTGTGGGACACCATATTCGTGCTCATGCATTTACCACCTCTACCGTGTAGAAATCACAACCTCGAGAGACATCATCAACGATCGATGCATACCCATTGGAATGACTCCCTTCACCATAAATGACCAATTCCTGGTCCTTTCAAACAAACTTCATTAGTTGGTGAAGGGTAGACGGCACAGCCCCAGCCATATGAATGAATAGTCTTCCCAGCAGAAGGTTGTAACTGGTGTTGATATTCAACACCTGGAACTCGACGTTGAATTATGCAGGACCCACCTGAATATCCAAGTTCACCGCACCCAATGTGTCTCTTTGCACTCTATCGAAAGCTCTTACATTGACCTGGTTTTGTTGAACCTTTCCTAAGTCGAATTTCAGCTGCTTGAGAGTCGAAAGAGGGCAAATGTTGACACCAGACCCATTGTCGACCAAAACACGATTTATAACTTTGTCCCAGCATTTGATGGTGACGTGCAGAGCTTTGTTGTGCATCCTTCATTCAAAGGGCAGCTCTTCGTCGCAAAAACTGATTCGGTGTCCTCGGATGACCTGGTTTATCATAGCTGCTAAATTGTCACTGTTAGTACCCACTGGCACATAAGTATTATCCAAAGCCTTCATCAACGCTTGCCTATGCAGTTGTGAACTCATCAACAAAGCCCATACAGAAATCTGAGCTGATGTCTTCTCCAAATGCTTCACAATTGAATAATCTTTCGGCTGCATTTTCCTCCAGAACTTTTCGGCTTCAGCTTCGCTAATCAGCCTTTTAGTCTGATCTTTTTTCTGCCCCCCTTGGGCCAATTCCTCCGGTGTGTAGCACCTGCCAGATCTAGTCATGCCTTGAGTAACAGCCGTTTCAATCACAAACTTTGGTTGGGTAAGAGTTTCTCGTGGCACCAAGGCAACAACCTTCTCAGGTGTTAGAATCACAAACTCTTTCTTCTCTCTGACGCTCAACGAAGCTACAGCCTTTTCCAGTTCATCAGGAGCAATCGAAACTATTGCCTTCGTCATGCACCAGTCATCATCTGTCTCTATCATATTGATAGCGGCGCCTCCATAATTTGGCAAAGGATTACTATTGACATTGGGTGCGACGGTCTGAAGAGAAACCACATTCTGGTCAATTAGGTCTTGGATCTTATGCTTCAGGTTGATACAGTCCTCAGTATCATGTCCAACACTGTTGGAGTGATACGCGCACTTCTGATCAGGTCTGTAAAACTTTGAGCTAGTGTCAACCGGCTTGGACCCCACTGGATGGATATATCCTGCCACAGTTAATCGCTCGAACAGCTTTGTTCGGCTTTCAATAAGCGGAGTGAAAATTCTAGCAGGCTTTTTCTCAAATCTGGGACGGGAGGGATCGTAATTGTCTTGTTAAGGGGGAGACATTTGGCGATAATTTGGAGCATTCGGACGAGGGGCTTGATATCTGGAATATGAGTTGGTTTGGTAGTTTGGTTGTGGAGCTTGGTAGTTCGAGGGGGTATTTTGGTAAAGTGGAGCTGGGGTTTGGTACATTGGAGGAGGCGTTTGGTAATTTGTCTGAATGTTGGCACAGTTGGGGGCGGCATTTCGGTAGTAATGAGATGGAGTTTGATAAATTGGAGGGGCAGTTTGGTCGATAGTAGGGGGAGTTTGGTAGCTAGGAGAGAGAGTATTTTGATAACTGGGAGGATGGGTATTTTGGTAACTGGGGGGAGGGGTATTCTGGTAATCAGCATGTGCATAACAAGACGAGTATGAACTCTGTGAAGGTCGAGAACGACCTTGGTATGATGAGGATTTCCTTGGGTTTTCTTCCTCTCACAAGAGATAGAGGACATTTCCTCTCTTTTCTTCTTCAACAATCCCGAGGATCCGGGCGAGGCAGCAACACGGGCAATCTTCTCGGTTCTCAACCCATCTTCGATAGTCTCACCTACTTTGACTATCTCAGCAAATTTTGCTCCAACGAGCAACATGATTCTGTCATAATATTCAGGCTCTTGCACCCGCACGAACACTTCGACAATTTCCTTTTCTGACATAGGAGGTCTAACTCTAGCTGCCTCCTTTAGCCATCTATATGCGAATTCTCTGTAACTTTCGGTCGTCTTCTGCTTCATCTTTTACAAGGAGTAACGGTCAGGAACGATCTCCACATTGTAGGTGAATCGTTCGATGAAGTCCTTAGCCAGAGCATTCCAGCTAGACCACTGTCTCGTTTCGTGAGACGTGAACCATTCTAGAGCCTCTCCGCTCAGACTTCGACTGAAAAGCCGCATTAACAAAGCTTCGTCTCTCCCAACTCCCACGAGTTGGTCACAGTAGGCCCTCAGGTGTGCTAAGGGGTTCCCTGTTCCTCCGAAGATGTCAAATTTTGGCACCTTGAACCCTTCCGGGAGGTCCAAATTCGGATGAATGCACAAGTCTTCTTAATTAAAACCGGCGACCTCAGGAATGCAGTTCAACTCCTTCATGGATTTTCTAACTTCCTCTTTCATATCTATCTTAGCGGTCTCTTCCTTTGACCTCCACTCTCTCTCCCTCTCCTCATAGTGGTCGAGCTCCGAACCATTGGCGTCATGCTCGTTGGGGACTGGTATTTGGAAAGTGGCTTTTTGTGGTAGTGGTGGAGCAATAGAGGGACTTTGGGCATTTTGAGTGGCTTGATAATTTTGAGGGAAAGTCTGAGGGTTGGTATGTTGATTTTGGTGATGGAGGGAAATGTGCGGGCGGTTAACATTTTGGCTTTGAAGGGGTAGGGCAGTTTGGTGGTTTGCATTGGGGGAAGAGAGAGGTGCTTGGAGGCTGGTATTTTGAGGAGGGGGTAGTGTTTGATAAGAGGCTGAGGCGTAATGAGGGTTTTGGGTGGTAAGGTCAATGATGGAGGGATTACGAGCAAGACTTGAAGGCGGGTTTTGAGCTTGTTCCATGTTAGGAGGGGGAATTTGAGCTAGAGGTCTTCCGTCCGGTTGAGCATTGACAGCAAAAATCAGAGGAGGCAAATCTTGTTTCATCTGCATCTCGACCCTCATCTCAGCAATTTGTTGCATCAACTGTAGGATCAGTTCATTCTGATCAGCAAGGGCGGGCTGAGCCACCACGACATCAGTAAGGCTGGTTTCTTCGTTGTTATCACCCATTGCCGCTTTTCCCTTTTGTGAATTTTGACTGGGGAAGGAATCTTTAGGACCTTTAGATCTAGTGAAATAAGGATGATCGGCCAGTGTATCAACACATATCAGTTATTACTACCTGCAGAGAAAAACAACTCACAGGCAAATCTGTCAGTATTAGTTCTGGATGAATAATGCAAGATATCACATAGAAAGCAGATAAACACATAAAAGTTATTTTGTCTGAGAATATGCCAACCCACGAATAATGGGAACTGACTTTTGAACAAGCAGGAATTTGCTCATTTTATTTTGGGGCTAGTGACTCAGAAAGGCTAAATTGCGTTGAGCTAAGGTCTTCTAGTTGCATCTTCTGGCATCTGTTGATCTGAACTCAATGTTTCCTTGTAGAATGAAAGAGGGGGAAAAGAAAATTTGAAAAAGATAGGGGCCGGGCCTTGAAAGGCTGTCTACGTATCTCCGAAGGAGAATTCAGGCCCTACGTAGTTCGAATACAAAAGGAAATTCTCATCTTCATTCATTCATTTGATTGATTACAAGGAAAGTGAAAAGAAAACATGTAATAAAACTCCTAAAAGATAGATGGTGCCTTCACCGAAGCTCCTTCTTCTGACTGCCGTATTAGCCAGGGGGGTAAACTCATATGCTTCGAGGGCGGTTTCCTCATTCTCTTCTTTCCACCGTCCCTTGTAAAAAGGTCTATAGACAATTTCCTCCTCAAGTTCCTCTTCAACAGATTCAGGTCCAGTGTCTTCAGGACCACTGTTGGTGGCCTCTTGATTGAAGAAAAGGTATTTTCCATGTAGTTTTTGAAGCCTCATGGTTATATCATTGTTGAAGGCATCATGTTCCTTCCGCATAGCAACCGTCTCCTCGTTCATGGCAGCATACCTTGTCATCTTAGCCGCTAACTCCGCGTCCAGTGCTGCACTTTTGGCTTGCGCAGCTGCGGTGGCTAATTCCACTTCTATTCCTCTTTCTCCCATCTCTCGAATCTCTTGTTTGAGTCGACGCAGTTTCATCCTTAGACTCTCCTCAGTCGTTTTCACTTCGACATTCTTGCCCTTTTCCATCTTAGCAGCAATTTCACCTTTCCTGAGATGATAGAGTAATATTTTAGGATTTGGTGGTAGGATTTTACTTCTGGCTGGGAAATTTAAGACTCATGGAATTTTGGTTGGACATTTGGTAGTGACTTGTATTTGGTATTAGGGAAATTTTCAGAAAATTTTGAAAGGAGTGGTTAAAATGTCCTCATTCAAAGCAACATATCGCATAAATAGTTTAAAACATACAAACATATATCGCATGTCCTAAACAAGTAGGGGACCCTTTTGTGCCAAGGGTAGGCCTAGCGTATTTGAAAGATGTATGTGTAGAATTAAACCATTTTGTTACCCTAAGCAAATATAAAATGATGTTCAAGAAGCGAAAATAAGCAGGGGAAGTAGGGAATAAACGAAAAACATAAAGGAAAGGCCCACGCAGGGGTCATTTGAAAAGAGTACCAAAATACAAGAAAGGCAAACCCACGCAGAGGCAAATAACAATAAGTACATATAGAAAAAACCAACGCAGGGGCTAAATCCACTAGGATGCTCCCGATGGCCCCGCTTCTGATCTGCTCCTCTTGTTCTGTGTCATGAGATGTTGAAGCCTATATTGAATCATTAGCAAGTATCCTTCCCTCCGGCGACCTTTCTCTTCCCAGTCCTCGAGACACATTTCGCTTTTCTTCTCTCCAATCCATAAGTTAAGCTCTCCCAAATCGCTTCTCAAGCTTTCTAATTCTTGAGTTACGCTCTCGAGGGCGTACTTATCCTCCTCTTGCTTTCGGAGAAATTCCTCGTGCATTTCCTGGGCTTCTCTTCTTACATCTCTTAGTTCTATCAAAGCTTTGGACTCTTTGTCCTCTACACTGCGATAAATGTTCGGAACTGAGAAGAAGATACCCTGTATATTGCGCTCTAACCAAGCTTTGTAAGTTTCATCGTACCCCGCATTAAATCGATCTATGGCAATGGTGTCCTTGTTCATTCGCACTGCTCTTTTCTATTCTCTCAGCATCTCTGAAGCCTCAGGCTCTCTATCATCCCCGATGTCGAACACATAGATACAGTAGTATGCTTCTGAGGGTGTAGTTTGTCTTCTTCCGAACTGCCTTAGGACCCGGATGGGCGCATATGGGCGGATTCCTCGAATACTTGGTAGAGGAAGCACAAGTTTTCTGTCGCCCCGTACTATGGCATCTTTCGAGATGAAGCGGTCGAACATCCACTGGATATTTTATTCTCTCAACTCAGAAAAAATTTAAGCCCATTTTTCCCTGGTTCTTCTTTTTTCTAAGTTTGCCCAGAACAACATGTCATTCAAACTCTTAAGAGCATTATGCTCATCGAGGGTATGGAGTTTTTGAGTTCCGTGTCTCTTCACCAAGTGACTCATTATCCACCATTGAAGAAGAAGGTTACAACCCTGAAAGTAACGATGTCCTTCATTACATTTTCCCAAAGCACGGTAGATGTCAGAAAGGATGACAGGTGCGATAGGATAATACTTTACTTGCCCTTGGTTTATATGTCCGTGGAATAGAGTGTGTGCAAGCATTATCACCCGGGTGTTGATATTGAGGCTCGGGACGTGTGGAAAAACCATGGTGCCCAATAGTGCGATGGTGAATGTCAAAGGTCTAATCCCGTCCCATTCTCGGTAAGTGACCCTGAACTCTTGGTTGTAATTCGCGTAAAAGTTTGCATTCCCAAATCTAACATAGAGATCCATAAAAGAAACGCTAGAACCTTCGGCCCAGAAGGCATAATTCTTTCTTAATCCGAGCCAATTTGTAATATCCTCGAGAGTAGGCTTGTTAAGGATTAAGATGTGTTCCTGTTTTCTCACTCTTCTTTCAAGCCCTGTACCGACTGTGTCTATTTCATCTCAAATTTTCTCAATTGTAGGGGTGATTTCCATGGTTCCAAATTGGAACACCATTTTCTCGTTGTCCCAATAACCTGTGAGGACTTCAATCAGTTCGGGCCACCCAACCATGTTGATGAGTTCTGTTAGGGCTCCTATATATTTGTTGAGGGCCTTTTTGTGAACCACATTGAGATCGTTGTACCACAACTTGAGCAGAATTGGGGCTTCCACTACCATGTCGAATTTGGAGAACCGATCCATACCTACAAAATAAAACACGGTTAAGATTCCCTCCCCCAAATAGGTAACAATTAGGTTTCCACACATACATCTTTCAAATGTCAAATAATATGGTATGTCGTTAGGTCGTGGACCTTGGACATGATTTTTGGCGGTTTTACTAATGGACTTAATACGCCTTGGGTATTAAGCCGTCTTAGGCTAATGCTTAGATTTGGATTTGGTTTCGCTCTACTCTAAGTTGACTAGAATTGGTTTAGAAATGACGGTTACCCGAGTCGGACGAACAACGGGGTGAAGTCTAATAAACGACGTTGGATGACCACAAGCCAACTATTCGTTTATCACTTCCAAAAAATTCAACTTGTGTTTTTTTTCCTGAAGGATAGCCGTGGTAAGCCACGTAACCGCCTTTTTTCCTAATGCAATCTATTTGCCGTTTGGCGGAATCGGGTGCCATGAATGTCACAATTAATATAAGATACGATAATTTAAACAAGTAAACAATTAA
>JAJOOE010013087.1:0-27236 GCA_036250405.1 Solanum raphanifolium | reverse complement strand
AAAGAGGGAAGAAAAATTGTGAAAATAAAAAAAAAAGAATAAAAAGAAGAGTTGTGAAATAAAGTGTGTGAAAGAAGCAAAAGAAATGGGGTATCCGGTGAGTCATGTTTAGTTAAATAATGAGGTGGATTATGAACACGTTTGAATGTGAAAGAGATGGAGAAAATGTGATTTTCAGGCCATACTTCATGAAGGTAGAAGCCACTAAGCCTGAATGACCATACATTTACACTCAACCCCATTACAAGCCTGAAAAAGACCTTGGTGATCTTGAGTGAGCTGAAACGAATGTTGATTGGATGATAAGTGCAAGCCTATTGGTGGAGTCATGCATGTGTTCATCTTTTTTAGCGTGAGACTTGCATTTGATTTTGAAATATTAAATTGTTGAGAAATTTTGTATGAAATATGGAATCATCATTGTTGTGAGGGCATTTGAATACTTTTGTTGAGCTTGAACTTGCATTTGAAGCAAGCATTGTGAGCTTGAGTATACTTGATTATGGTGAGTTAAAATTTGAAACTTTGAGTGCATAGTTGAACATTGTATGTGTAGGTTGAACCTTTTGTGTGCATTTGTGTTGAGTCTTAAGTAGCACTGTTTGTAGACATCCTTATTGAACTGATTGATCTTGAGTTTTATTTGAGGACAAGCAAAAGTTTAAGTTAAGGGTGTTGATGAGTTTGAGATTTCGACTCATTTAGGAATTTGTTTTCATGATTTAAGTGTCCTCAAATGCCTAATTTATGCTCTAAACTGATGTTAAAGTAATGATTTGCAGCAACAAACGTTAAGGAGCAAGGCAAGGACATTGCCGGGCAAAAAGGAGCGAAAAAGCTGAAGATGTTGAAGGAAGGTGATCTTGGTGATCGCCAAGACCACTCGGCGAGCCATTGAGTGGCTCTTTAGCTCACCTAAAGTTCCAGCGTACCAGCCCTGGGGAAGAACCTACTTGGCGATAGAAATGGACAGTCGGTGGATCGTCGATTGACTCGGCGACATCAACCATGATCGTCTAAAGTCATAGAACCCTGAAGTATAATAGCCAATGCAAATCGGTGATGGAATGGAGAAAAGGGCGGATCGCCGACCTGGTTGGCGAGGCGCGACTTACTCCGCCTAATGGACCTGAAGGCCAAAAATTAGAAAACTATAAATTGAAATTTAAAAAGAAGAGAAAGGAGTTCTGATTCCAGAGTTCTTAGAGTTTTGGTTTTCTTTGTGTTTACTTTGAAGCTTTTGAGATTTAATTTTGAGGAATTTCAATTGGGTTTTTGAACTAATTCAATTTGGAGCATTGTAGAGACTTGGAAACTTTTACCCAGCTCATGGCTAATATAGTTGGTAATTGTTTCTCTTTTTATGATGTGTAGCTGAAACCCCAATTCTTGGGGTGTGATCATGTGATTATTGGCTTAATTAGCTTATGAGTACTGTTATTTACTGATTTAAATGCTTAATTGAAGTGGGTTTAATCGATTGTTGTGTATTAATCTATAAATTGTAGTTGCAAATGCAATTCTAACTTACAGTTTTGGGCTTGCTTGAGAAAGAGGTTTTAGAACTAAGGTTTTAGATTAATCATTGTAGTTATTGGGTTGATGTGGGTTCAACTCGAGAGAATGAATCCTAAGATCGATTCTACCTATCTACAGAGAGAGAGTAGATAAATTAAGATTTTGGATTGTTCTTAGTGTAAAGCTTGTCGAGGTTCAAGAGGACTCACTTGAATCATAATAGTTGTTCGAGAGAAAGCTATTGGACCTATAGTCTAGCCTACCTACTAAGATTTAACAATCGTTAGTAAATTTCAATTACCCATATAGTGAGATTAGCCTATAATCGATCACATCCCAAGCATTCCTTTCAATATTGTTGAAACCCCCTGTTTTCGTATTTGTTTTAGTTGTTAATTGACAAACCAATTCCCCCATGTGACATTTGTTGTCACCCCTTTCAATTTAACTAAATGTTTACGATAATTTCTATTCCTACCGCCAATTAGATTGTATTCGTAACTTGGTCACTGAATTTGAACTTGTACTGCTCCATGTGGGTTCGATCTCAACTGTTCGTTGGGTTTTATACTAGATGATGATCGTCCACACCTAGTACTGAATGAGGTGTGGTTGAACGCTTATCAGTGACATATTTGGAAAAAGATCCATTAACAGGATTTGGTGCTACCAACCACTATCTAATAACTTAAGACAGAGAGGAGATAGTTAACTTAAGGCTTTTAATGGATGAACCAATTAATTCGATACTCAAGTACTTGAGAAGGACTTAGGATGGTATTCTCATAATTGGGAGAGGCTTTAAGAGATTTATAGATTTGTCGGTTTTATACAATGCACACCTGAATGAATGAATAGTACAGCATTTATTGGAGTTTCGATATTTGAGAATTGTAACCCTAGTTCATCTTCTCTATTGATAAAATCCAAGTAGTTAAAGTAGTTCGATAAAAATCCCAATTCCCCAATAATAGTTACTTTCGTGAATCTCAATAACAAATTATAAGCAAATTCTAGTATGCTCTCGGTAAGATTTGACCTCAACCTAGTTAGGTTATTGCATTTTGCATCGACTATTTTAACACCGTAAAAAGGATGTAAGTTATGCGACATCACACACTAGTCAACTTACCTGCACATTAGTCAAATAGGCAAAGTATAATGAATTATGAAAAACTAAAAGATAAAAGAAGAAGATTTTTTACTGATTCGGATCACCAATGTGGTGTCTAGTCCAGTCTCCTTGTGTTAGAAGGTTTCCGTTAGAGCTTGAATGAGCTTTGACTGTACAGATTGTGTTGTTGTCGCTTGATCTAGACCATTCCAGATTTTTTTATGGCTACAATCTTTACTTGTATAACTCACACTTCCCTTTTATTTAGTGCCCACTAGAATATTCCCAACGAATACATTATTTACTGCACGATAAAAGAGTGAATATATCTCTTGTTCAAGTAAAGCTGCACACTTGTTCCCTTGATCTTCATCTTCTTTTATAAGTTGTGTTTGCTTGTGACTGTTGCTTCATTGCATTAATTTTGGACTGGAAGCCTTGATTGTTGCTGAGTTGGTGATTTTGTTGAAAAATTTCTTGAGATCAACTTGCTCCACAGGCAGAGTCAAGACCACTGAGCAAAAAAGAGTTGTATCTTGTACAAACAATAATTAAAAGTACAAACAAAACAAATTGACGTACTGAAATATTTATAGGAGACACTAGAACAAACCTATGCAAAGCCTAAAATGATTATAAAATCATAAGTTAACTGTATGAAAAAGGAAATGTGCAAAAAAAATTGTTTCACAAACTAACTAGCCACAATTGACAATGGACAGATGGCGAAGAAAACTTTTTTACATGGTTTGATTCTATTTCATGTATGTACTTCATTCGGTTGCTACCCCTGCATCCACTTTGGAATTGTTGACTTGGGGTCTTTTTCTCTTTTTGATGATGAATTTGTTGATCTTTTTTCACTGAGGTGTGGCCATGTAGACTCCATTTTGAAGTTCATTCCTCCACAAAATCCTAATTTTGCATGTCACTCAACCTTGACTCCCAAAGTCATGGAGTCCTAATGGTTATTGGCTGATGGAATAGACTCTTCACTTTTTGCATACTCTGTTTCAAATGAGGATGGCGTGGAGTCGTGGTGTTTAGTTGGTGATGGTGTGGACTCATGTGTACTCACTTTAGGTGAGGAAGTTGTGGAGTCATGGTGTTTCTTTGGTGATGGAGTCGACTCATGTGTACTCATTTTAGGTGAGGAAGTTGTGGAGTCATGTTGTTTCTTTGGTGATGGAGTTAACTCATGTGTACTCATTTTGGGTGAGGAAGCTGTGGAGTCATGGTGTTCTTTTGGTGATATCGTAGACTCGTGTGTACACATTTTAGGTGAGGAAGTTGTGGAGTCATGGTGTTTTTTCGGTGATGGAGTCGACTCATGTGTACTCATTTTGGGTGAGGAAGTTGTGGAGTCATGTTGGTTTTTGGGTAATGGTGTAGACTCATGTGTACCTATTTTGGGTGAGGAAACCATGGAGTCATGGTGTTTCTTTGGTAGAGTAAGCTCATGTGTACTCATTTTGGGTGAGGAAGCTGTGGAGTCATGGTGTTTTTTGGGTGATGGTGTAGACTCATTAGTTTCATGTGTATCCATTTCAGGTGAGGAAGATTTTTTATGTTTCATGGGTGATAGGGTAGACTCTTCACTTTTGGATGAGGAAACTGTGAGGTCCTGAGGTGACTTAGAAGATTCTTGCACTTTAGTTTTGCTAGTTGGTTCTACAATATCCACTGATTTGGTAGGTGACTCTGCTTTGGCGGGCGTAGCTGTAAGGTCATGCTGAATCTTGGGTGAGTCTGGAGACGTCTCATTCTTATGAAGCGAGTCCTTACCATCATGATCGTCATTCTTGGTGGATACATCAGTGCCCTCGTCTTTTTGTTCTATTAACTCTGGATTGACCTCTATCTTTTTCTCGACCTCCAACGGTCCAAGCTTTGCATCAATATTCTTAATTGCAGTTGTTAACGATCTTGCATCACGAGCAGCTGCTAATCGTCCACCTGATGTTGCCTGTTTATGAGAATAAAAGAATATATCACCTGATGTTGCCTGTTTACTATTATTATTCTCATTCTAACAAGTAATACAACAAGATCCCAGAAGTTGGCCAAATGATCATGAATTTCGCAACAACAGAAAGATAGCTGAAATGTATTTCCTCTTGAATTGAGTTGAACCCCCTTGGCCTCTTCATGCATGTATTTATTTTTTTATATTTCATGCCCCCTTAGTGAAAATCCTAGCTCCTCTACTACCCACCCTTCTTCATAGATCCGCCCATAGAATCTAACAAACTGACAACATAAAGTCACTTGAATCATTGGATGCTAGAAAAAGTGTAAGTTGCACAAACCATTTCATAACATACCTGTTCCAATTGTTCAGCCCTTTTCTTAAGAGCTTCTGAAGATGCTTCCTTGTAAATAAGTTTTAAAATGTAGACCAAGTGAGATTGGAGATTCTCTTTACGGTGTTCGTCTGCTTTGCATTGGGGAACAGTCGATTGGCAACCAACGGGATAAAAGGGACAATTGACAAGCTTCATTGTACAAATAGTTATACAATGCCGGTCCATTTCACGTCTCATGAGCATTTCTGGGCACTTCTGCTCACACTGAAGTGTTTTGAAAGGACACTCCGAATCATGCTGTTCAAGTTGAGCTGCACTAAATCTTGCATTACAACCCTCATTTTCACAGTGTATTTCCCTGAAACCACACGAAAAGACATGTCTCGCAAGCTCTTCTTCGGACTTAAACTTCATATTGCAGTGAAAGGTGTTTTTGAAATCAACGTTTCGAATCACTGTTTGTGCTACGGTTTCCCTCCTCGCCATCAACCAAAAGCCATTTATCTCCATTTCTTGTACAAAATCATCTATTCTATCCTCTCTTCTTTCACTTAGTATCCAACCTGAAACCTTGCTAAAAAAATTTCTCTTCGACTGACCAAAATCATCGATAAAATCCGAAATGTTATCATAAGGGTTGTCCGACACAATGGTTTCTGTTCCACCTTCTAACACAACAGATTCAGCAACAAATGTCTCGCTCCTCTGGATAAGATAGTCCACCATTTCTCTTCTGATATCAACAGCCATAGAAGCAGGGCTCTTGAATAAACCACCAGTCGTGTTGTCAACACAAGTGGAGGCTAATCCTGTAAGGAATTCCTGTGCTACCTTTCGAACCATTTCTGCATCAAATAGATTACAAGAAAAGAGAGGACCCTCCTCTTTTACTTCTTCGAGATTTGTTGGTTTCATATCCCCTTCATTTTTAGGGGGATCCATGTTTGAAGAAGCTTCCAACATATCTGAAGAGACAATTAACTGCATTACAGTAATCAGGATAAATGTTATTCCATTGTTCATCAATAATCAATACAACAAAAATCATACCAACTTAAATAGCATGATAGGCTGATCTTGACTCGTGAAAGAAATAACATTCAACAACCAGCTTTTTTTTAATTTTTAGCTTCAGAAAAATTGTTTCTGCTTTCAATTAATAGCAGAACGTGCATTAGTTCAAGAAATAACAAAAATTCATATGTTTGTGCAAAGCACTTAGTACTTTCCCTATTTTCCAACCTCCAAACAAACACAAGTTGAGGTTAAATGCGAAGCATTCAATCTAAAAGGATTATCTCCTAAGCTTGGCCTTCCACGAGATAAAGCGGAATCCTTGAAAGCAATAGGAGTTACTAATCCTTGTCTGAGGCTTTCTTTCCTCAAAATTACACGTTTTCACTTGACCCTCGAATATATAATTGTCCTCAAATGAAAACAAAATCAAGCTTCACATACAAAATATAAAACTAAGTGATCGTTGAACCTGAAGTAGTAACCAAACTATCAATCTTACCTCCTATGATAATCAATATCGATATTAGTACAATGAAACACACACATTATCTTACATTAAGAATTTAGACATAACTAACACATAAAGGGAAAAAATCCATCTGAATCAAGACACTGAGTTCAGAATCTAAGCAAATTACTGAATCCCTATTCAAACCAAGAAATAATCAAAGGAATCACTACAACAAAAACATTTTTTATTGGCAGTAAATATGTACATTAACAAAGAGTGCTATAGTTAATTGTCATCAGATTAGGCTTTAGGTACATATATAAAGAGTGTTAATTGCCGCTAAAACTACATATTTAGTTGCAATTAAGCTATTATCGTTAATTAATTGATACTAAATATCAGTTTTGATATAGTGAATGCCTCCAATTTTAGAGCAATTGTGAAATGACAATTAAAGAATCACACATAAAATCCAAAACAGAACATAGAAGAAGAGAGAAAGATCACCTCTAACTTGTATGGAATAAGCTTCGATCAAATGTAAAATGGATAGGAAATATACAAACCTAGAATCCAAAATCACATTTTTAGAGAAAGTCAAAATGCAGATAAAAAGAAGAAGCAAAAAAAAAATACGAAAAAAGAAAAGACAATAAATTTGAGGGGAAAACAAAATAAAGTAGGTTGTGATTATTTGAGTGGTTTTGCATCTTTGTCTCCTCAATGGAACTGAATAATTTTCTACAAAATTAATTATTCTAACCGATAAAACCGTCCCTCCATCATAACCTCTTCTCTATCTATATTAGGATCCAGCTCCTCTCAATTTCTCTTCTCTCCATTTTCCTTAAGTTCCTACTTAGATGTATGACACTTGTATTATTTAAATATCAATGGTGCATAATTTTAAGTAATCAAATACCTTAATCATGATTAAAAGGATATATATTACCATTTAAATTTATCTAATTATTGCTATCAAAAAACCATCTCACAATTTTTTCGCACCATAATTCAAATCATTTTCGTTATCTATAGTTTTTCCATTCACACAAAAAAAATGTTTTTTCATAGACTAAATTTCTGCCAATTTAAAATAAGCATTTAAATAAGCTATTTTATGAAGAAAAAATATTGTAAATCATAAAATAGAATTTTTAGCATTCAGATATTAAATAATAAGTATTAAAAATTACTTTGCCATAAAATATCAAAGAAAACTAAAAGTTACACTAACTTTTCCAAAAAATAGATAGAATTTATTTTTAAAAAAAAACAAAATGTCTATAGATTTGATCGTGACTCAAGTTGTTAAACTATAGAAAAACTCTTTTTATATCAAAATCTTAATGCTATTTAATTGAAGTAAATCCATTTTTTCTCAAAAATTTGGAAAATGAATATTTTCTTACTAAAGTTGGAAATCTTAAATATTTTTTTAATCATGGTTAAGTAGTATACTTCTTTAATTAAGAAAATTAATTAATCCACACCTTTAATATTTCAGTAACATAGGTATCGTACATCTAAGTAGGAACTTGGGGAAAATGGAGAGAAGATAAATGGAGAAGAGCCAAATCCTCTATATTACAACTAAGTTTAAATGCACATTAAGATGTATATTCAGATTTACAAGTCTGAACTTGAATATAGGGCCGTCTTAACCACTAGGTCACTAAAGTCATCGCTTGGGCCCCTTTTTAAAAAAAAAATGTACTTATACTGTTGTAAATCATTTTGGTGGTTAAATGGATGACCATAACTCCTTGGTTAATTTCCCTCCTTTATGAGTAGTAATGTTGTTGATAATGTGGTCAAATGGATGACCATAACTCCTAGGTTAATTTCATCATTTATTGGTAGTAATGTTGTTGATAATATGGTTAATTGGATGACCATAACTCCTAGGTTTATTTCCTCCTTAATGTGTAGTAATTCTCAAGGTTTAATGTAATGTTTATGACACCCTTTGGTATTCCTCAATGTAATCCTATAAATAGAGGTGTTGAGAATAATGTTGAAAGAACACTTGAAAGAAAGAAAGTGATCTTATATTGTTCCTCTTGTGTTATATTCTTCTTGTCTTCCTTTTTATATTGTTCTTTTGTTCTTAAGTTTTACAATACGTTATCAGCACGAAGTCTCAAGGTTGAACAACATTTCTTGTGAGGTATCCATTTATAATCTAATATTAAAATTATTAAATTGTGGCTATACTTTTTCTACTTTACATGTTATTTATAATTGAATGAAAAATAAAAGGCTAACCATTTATCGATTTTGCGAAGAGAAGATGAAGGTCATTGTTTTGTGAAAAAAATGAATGGACTACAAATTCGAGTGTTTTCTGTTCTCAATGAAAAAAGTGAATTATCTATACTATTGATTAATTTTTAATGAAAAGACTTTATCTAACAATCTTACTAAAAGTTATTTTTGTTATTTGTGAGGCATAATTTTAATTTAGATTGTATGCTAATTTTACTTTGATGAAAAAAAGTTTTGCTACTTAATTATTTACTCATTGTCTATTTTACTCTAATTTAATTATTTTCTATGATAGTTTTATCATGTCGAATTTATCAAAGCTTGAGCTCGTGGCACTTGACATTTTTGGAAATAATTACTTGTCATGGGTACTCGATGTTGAAATTCACCTTGACGCTAAAGGTCTTGGTGCCACTATTACCAATGGTAATACAGCGTCGAGTCAGGACAAAGCAAAGGCAATGATTTTCCTTCGTCATCATCTGGATGAAGGATTGAAGGTTGAATACCTTACGGTGAAAGACCCACTTGAATTGTGGACTGGTTTGAAGGAAAGGTATGACCACCTTAAGGCAACGGTATTTCCAAGGGCTCGTTACGAATGGATTCACTTGCGGTTACAAGATTTTAAAACTATATGTAATATAATTTTTTTGTATACAAAATTACTTCCCAATTGAAATTATATGGGGAAGATATAAAAGATGAGGACATGTTGGAAAAGACTCTCACAACTTTTCATGCCTCAAATTTGGTATTACAGCAGCAATACCGTGAAAGGAGATTCAAAAAGTATTCTGAGTTGATCTCATACCTTCTTGTGGTTGAGCAACATAATACTCTTTTATAGAAAAACCATGAGGCCCGTCCCACGGGAATTGCTCCGTTACCAGAAGCAAATGAGGTTGAAGCACATGGCCAGTCTGAAAGAAGACAAAATAAAAATTAGGGCCAAAATAATGTGCGTGGATGTGGCAATGGCAGAGGACGATATAATAATCATCGTGGTGGTGGTCGCCACAAAAGGGAGAACAATATGGGTTCTCAAAGCAATCCTTCAAGAGGCAATTGTCATCGTTGTGGCATGAAAGGGCATTGGAAGAATGAATGCCGAGCAGTTGAGCATTTTGTTAGGCTTTATCAAGATTCCTTGAAAAGAAAAGGAAATAAAAATGGTGCATCTTCTTCTAATGCTCGGGTGGAGTCACACTTGACTTATAAAAATGATGCCGAGGCAGGGCCTTCACAAAAATATGATGACAATATTGAAGCAAATTTGGCTTTAAAAGATGATGATTTTGATGACCTTGATGATATTACTCATTTGGAAGTTGAAGACTTCTTTGGAGATCAAAACTAATGTTTGATCATTTGATTGGGGAAAATAATTATGTTGTTTTATTTATGTGCTTTTAATTGTTATGTTTTTCCTTATGTTGTTTTTATATTCAGAAAAAAAAAAGTAATTTTATTTTCTTGCATAGTTGTTGATTTTCATATTTCTTATGATGTACTTTTATTTTATGAAGATAAATAAAATTCTTCAATCTTCAATTGGTTCAAGATGAGTAATGGAGATATGTGTCTTCTTGATAGTGCTACAACTCACACTATTTTAAGAGAAAGGAAATATTTCTCTAATTTGATTATGAAAAAGGCTTATGTTAATACAATAACTGATAGTGCAAAATTAATTGAGGGCTCTGAAATAGAGGCCTTACTACTACCTGGGGAACGATATTAAATATTAAAAATACGTTGTACTGTAGTAAGTCTCAAAGAAACTTATTAAGTTTCAAGGTTATTCACCAAAATGGTTATCATGTTGAGACTGCCAATGAAGGAAGGTTGAATACCTTTATATTACTACAGTAAAATTGGGGTAAAAATATGTGCATGAAAAATTACCCGCATTTTCTTCTGGATTGTACCATACAAGTATTAGTATGCTTGAATCACATGCCATAGTAAGCAAAGGGTTTACTAATCCTAATGATTTTATCATTTGGCATGACCGGTTGGGTCATCCAGGTTATAATATGATGCGCAAAATTATTGAGAATTCACATGGGCATACTTTGAAGAATCAGAAAATTCTTCAATCAAAGAAATTATCTTGTTCTGCTTGTTCTCAAGGAAAGTTGGTTATTAAACCATCAACAAGAAAGGTTGGGATTGAATCCCCTGCATTTCTAGAACGTATACAGGGTGATATATGTGGGACAATTCACCCTTCATGTGGGCCATTTAAATATTATATGATCTTGATAGATGCATATACAAGATGGTCACATATGTGCTTATTATCAACTTGCAATATGGCTTTTGCGAGGTTGTTGGCTCAATTAATACGATTAAGAGCACAATTTCCAGATTATGCAATAAAGACAATTCATCTTGATAATGCTGGTGAGTTTACATCGCAGGCCTTTAATGATTATTGTTTGTCCACTGGGATAACAATTGAACATCCAGTTGCTCATGTTCACACTCAAAATGGTCTAACGGAATCTTTGATTAAGTGCCTCCAATTGATAGCTAGATCATTGTTAATGAGGACAAACTTGCCTGTTTCAATATAGGGGCATGTTATTTTGCATGCGGCAGCATTGGTGCGCATAAGGCCAACTAGTTATCATGAATTATCTCCATTACAGTTGGTTTTTGGTCATGAGCCAAATATTTCTCATCTTAGAATTTTTGGGTGCGCGGTATACGTTCCAATTACCCCACCGCTATGCACAAAGATGGGTCCCCAAAGAAGGTTTGGGGTGTATGTTGGGTATGAATCTTCTTCTATCATCAAATATTTGGAACCTATGACAAGAGATATATTTACGACAAGGTTTGATGATTGTCATTTTGATGAATCAGTATACCCACATTAGGGGGAGAACATAAGCAGTTGGAAAAAGAGATAGATTGGAATTCATTATCTCTATCTCATTTGGATCCTCGAACAAATCAATGTGAGCAAGAGGTTAAAAAGATGATTTATTTGTAAAATATTGCAAATCAACTGCCAGATGCATTTACTAACCTTTCAAGGGTTACTAAATCTTATATTCCAGCAGCAAATGCTCCAGTTCGAGTTGATGTCCCGGTAGGACAAATTGTTAAAGCAAATGAGTCTAAACCACGTTTAAAACGTGGTAGGCCAATTGGTTCAAAGGATAAAAATCCTCGAAAAAGAAAAAGAACAAATGATCATGAAGATCATACCAGGGAGGAAATTGCTCAAGAAGAGCTCCCAGACATAACAAATGATAAGACCAAAAAGAAGATCCAAATAACTGAAAATAATGAGAATGAAGAAATCTCAATAAGTTATGTATCAACGAGAAAAAGGTGGAATCGAAATAATATTGTGGTAGACAATATATTTGCTTATAATGTTGCTGTGAAATAATGTAACAAGGTGGGGATGTTGAACCAAAATCTGTCAATGAATGTAGACGGAGAAATGATTGGCCAAAATGGAAAGACGTAATTTAAGCGGAATTGACTTCACTTTAAAAACGTGAAATTTTTTGACCAATAGTCCGAACACCTGAAGGTGTCAAGCCAGTGGGGTACAAATGAGTTTTTGTGCGAAAACGAAATGAAAAAAGGTGAAGCCGTAAGATATAAAGCACGACTGGTGGCACAAGTTTTTTCGCAAAGGCCTGACATTGATTATGTGGAGACATATTCTCCCGTGGTGGATGCAATTACATTCATGTATCTAATAAATATGGTAGTTCATGAAATGCTTGAAATGCGTCTAATGGATGTTGTCACAGCCTATTTATATGGCTCATTAGACCACGATATTTTCATGAAAGTTCCTGAAGCATACAATGTGCCTGAAGCATATAAAAATTCGCAAGAAAACTGTTCGATAAGGCTTCAGAAATCCTTATATGGATTGAAACAATCAGGGCAAATGTGGTACAATCGTCTTAGCCAATTTTTGCTAAAGGAAAGGTACAAAAATGACCATATTTGTCCTTGTGTTTTTATAAAAAGGTATGGATCTGATTTTGTTATAATAGCTGTGTATGTTGATGATTTAAATATCATTGGCACTCCTAAAGAGCTTTCAAAAGTTGTTGAGTGTTTAACGAAAGAATTTGAAATGAAAGATCTTGGTAAGATAAAATTTTGTCTTGGCCTACAGATTGAACATTTGAAAAATGGAATTTTTGTCCATCAATCAACATACACATAAAAGGTTTTAAAGCGATTTTACATGGATAAATCACATCCATTGAGTACCCCGATGGTTGTGAGATCGCTTGGCATACATAAAGATCCATTTCGACCTCAAGAAAATGATGAAGAGCTTCTGGGCGATGAAACTCCATATCTTAGTGCCATTGGAGCGCTTATGTATCTTGCCAATAATACTCTACCAGATATCTGTTTTGCAGTAAGTTTATTGGCAAGATTCAGCTCGTCCCCAACAAAGAGACATTGGAATGGAGTCAAACATATATTCAGATATCTTCAGGGAACCATTGATATGGGACTATTTTATTCTGATAAATCCAAGTCATAAATGATTGGTTATGTAGATGCTGGATATTTGTCTGATCCACGTAAAGCTCGATCTCAAACATGCTATTTATTTACATATGGAGGCACAGCTATATCTTGGCGTTCAATGAAGCAAACACTAGCTGCTATTTCTTCAAATCATGCAGAAATAATAGTCATCCATGAAGCAAGTTGGAAATGTGTTTGGTTGAGATCAATGACTCAACATATTCAAGAAATGTGTGGCTTTTCTATGGAAAAAAGACAATGTTGCATGTATAGCTCACTTGAAAAGAGGATATATTAAAGGAGACAGAACGAAACACATTTCACCAAAATTCTTTTTTACTCATGATCTTGAGAAGAAAGGTGAAATAAATGTTCAACAAATTCGCTCAATTGATAATTTAGCGGATCTGTTCACCAAAGCATTACCAACCTCAACATTTGAAAAGTTGGTATTCAAGATTGGAATGCGTCGTCTCCAAGAAATTAAATGATGTTCGCAACAGGGGGAGTAAACTACACGCTGCACTCTTTTTTCCTTGGCCTAGGTTTTATCCCAATGGGTTTTTTCTGGCAAGATTTTTAACGAGGCAACAAACAAAGCATATTACAAGATATGTACTCTTTTGTCCTTCACTAAGATTTTTTCCCACGGGATTTTTTCTTAGTAAGATTTTAACGAGGCATATTATCTATCAATGGTCATCCAGGGGGAGTGTTGTAAATCATTTTGGTGGTTAAATGGATGACCATAACTCCTTGGTTAATTTCCCTCCTTTATGAGTAGTAATGTTGTTGATAATGTGGTCAAATGGATGACCATAACTCCTAGGTTAATTTCATCCTTTATTGGTAGTAATGTTGTTGATAATATGGTTAATTGGATGACCACAACTCCTAGGTTTATTTCCTCCTTAATGTGTAGTAATTCTCAAGGTCTAATGTAATGTTTATGACACCCTTTGGTATTCCTCAATGTAATCCTATAAATAGAGATGTTGAGAATAATGTTGAAAGAACACATGAAAGAAAAAAAGTGATCTTATATTATTTCTCTTGTGTTATAATCTTCTTGTCTTCCTTTTTATATTGTTCTTTAGTTTCACAATATACATATTATTAAAAAAAATTATATGCACTTTTAAATTTTTTTAAAAAAACTTGTAAGAAGTAAAAAAAAAAAATGTCATTAGTTTTCCCACTTTTCTAAGGGAATGAAGCATTTTTTGATAATAATTTCCTTGTGGGAAATTATGCTTCCTTATTTACCTCCTATGAATTTGACCTTATATTTATCTTTTTTATTTTCTATTTTATTAATTTTATTCTCATTATTGAACTCTCTCCTACAAAATCTTTTGATTTACTATTCTTTACAAGTTACAAAAGAATAAACTTTGCTTTTGAGTGTCTTCTTCAAAATCTCAAGAAGTGCAATAAGCAATCATTATATTGAAGGTACATATATCATTTCGATATTGTTATATCAACATATCAAATTCGTGCCAGATTTTGTTATTCTAACTTTATTTTATATATTTTTTCTTGAAAACTTATTATTGTTGATATTCTTAGTTCATAAGTATATATATTCTCATTTTAAACAGTTTGAAGCATATGAAAATATTGTTGATTTTTTATTAAGTGGTAAAAAATTAAGATCACTAGATGATGAAAATTTTAAAAAATATTGTCTTAACATCGAACTTTCTTTAACACATAATAGTTATTCTGATATTGATGGTTTAATATTTTTTTTGAATTAAAAGTGTTAAGAGAAATAATACAAGTAGAAGATAATGATCTAATAGAAATACTCAATCAAATAAAAAGACTTGATTCTTTTCCGAATGCATATATTGCCTGTAGAATAATGTGAACAATTCATGTAAGCGTTGCTTCAGTTGAAAGAAGTTTTTGGAAACTAAAATTAATAAAAATCTTATCTAAGATCAAAAATGTCTCAAGAGAGAATGAATGAATTAGCTATATTATCAATTGAAAATTAGTTACTAAACAAATCGATTATAAAACAGTAATTAATGACTTCACATTTAAAAAATTTAATAAATAAAAGTAGATATGATGATTTTTTTTTAAAAATAAATATATTAGGGTCCATTTTTAAGGTTTCGCTTCGGCCCCCAATCTTGTTGAGTCCGCCCCGTTTGAATACACATTTAAATATTAAGATATTGCATTAAGATTTGAATATATAATAAATAGTTAAGACTATTTATACATCTGAATATATAAATTTATCTTTGTTTAAAAAATAAAATAATAAAATATTAAATTAATTTAATATTATTTTAATAAAATATTTTTAAATTTCTTTATAGCAATTGGTGGTGTTGACCAGCTTTTAATATGTCTTTTAAACTTTTTGTAAGTATTAATTTGTTGTTGACACCAACTTTGGCTCTTCATATTTATTAATTAAGCTTTCGTAAATAATAATAATATATATATAACAAAAACTTTTGTAAGAGTATGAAAATATTTTTATTTTTATTAGGCAAATTTATTTCATAAATATTATTTCTTATAAAAAAGTATATATATATTACTACTTACTTTTTCATTTTTTAAATTTATGTCAAACAACTATCGTTCTTAAGGGTTAACTCTATTTTTCTAACTAAATATAATTTTTATTGTTGCAAACAAATATTTTTGTTCATTACTCAAATTAGGAAGCTTAATTAATCAATGAGTTACTAATTTATACCAATTTTATTTTAAGAATGATCCATTTTTTTCAAATAAGCTAATCTTGCAAAGTAATTATTTTCAATTTAATTAATTATGACTATTTAATAAAGAAAGGGGTTATAATTTAAATGAGTTAAATTGAGCAAAAACTTTGCAATCCAAGTACTCTCCTTAAATGGGTCAATTTGTGTATGCCATGTAGGCAAGCACATGAATTGTGCTTCTTCATCTTTAATCTCAACCCTCTATTTCAATCTAACGGTCCTAATTGATTCATCTTTTTACCATCTTATCTTGTGTGCATATATATGTTCAATAATTGTTGCCATACTAAGTGGAGGAAGGAAGTAAATTTCAATTTTTTTAATAGTGGGAATTGGTTCCTTAAGAGGAAAATTGTTAGTGACTAATAATTGACATAATGATGATCAATGATGCTGTAATTATGAGCATATGGTTTGTGATTTAGTGATAATATGGCAGCTATGAATTAAAGTTATTGGGAACAAGTTTGAGATTAAAAATTTATTTAAAACTTCACGAAAATTATCTTCTCTGTTGACATATTTTATACCCATTTTGAAGCTTAATTGTTGCTTCCTTATGGATCGTTTAGCCTCTAAAAATAAAGAGAATTTAGTGTTTGGTTATGCTCGATCTTGGTGAATATGGAGTAGTAGGGTTATATGTTATTACTCTTAAATTATAGTACGAAAATTCATAGAATGAGATTTTGTTAATTTTAAGTTACAATTTTATTTCATTAAAGGCTTGGTTTAGTTAGTGGGTAGCAAAATTTAAAATTTTCTATAAGTTTGGACTCTACGTACGGGTCAATTGATTTTCATAAAATCCCAAGTTTATCCTTGTGTGTCTTGATTTTAGATTTGAGTAAGTTTTAGACATATATTAATATGGGTGTTGTAAGTTTAAAAATCTTAAATTATTTGTTTAAATAAATTGCATTAATTTGGAAGCCCAATAAAAAGGGAAGGCTCAAGTCCAGAGTGATTGTGGATTATTTGATGCAAGTGGATTTCTCGACTCTTGTTAAGTGTATAGAATCGTGTATTTCCTTGTGGTATGTGTTAGGGAGTAATGAGACTTCGTGATGGGTTGACTTATTAATATTGAATGTACCTAATGAGGAAAAAGTGGTAATAAAATGCAACTTGATTGTATATTATTGATGTGTGATGTGTTGGGAATGATATGAAAGGCTTATTGATTCATTATTGGTGTTGTATCACGATTATGTTGTTGTGAATTGTGTATTGATATGAAAATGGTCATCTCCTCATTATTTGTGAACATGTCATTTGCATTGGTTTGAGACATGATTGTGAAAAGTGTTAGGTGAATTGAGGATGGATAAGAAGTTAAAGAGGATGTAGCATTTCGAGGGACGTCGCGCGATGCAATGAAATTATATTTAGAGGGACGTGTCTCATGCCGCGATGAATATTATGATTTGAGAGATATATCGTATGCCACGATGAATTCCATCATCAAGGGTCGTATCGCACTCCGTGATGGATGCATGGACGGATATGTCCCTCATGGGTCCCGGACTAAGAGACAACTGGTGTGTATCACTAGGTCAAACATGCATTACCATACTTAGCATAGCATTTCATTGCATTGCATATATTTATCATTTGTGAATTTGTGAGTGCCTTTCCGTGGAACTTGTGATTGATGAACTTGATCTTGTGTGTTGTTGATCTGTAATTGTTAAAGTGTTGTTATTGAGCTATGTGCTACTTAAATTGTGAACTATTAGATTGGGCTGACTTTATGCAAGTTGTAGTTGTGGATGTTCAGTTGGAGTGGTAGGAGTACCCGTATTCTATATTCTTAACTTATGTTTAGGAGTTTTCTTGTTGAGTGTTGTGTGGTTTGGTACTCACCCCTCGCTTCTACATTTGTGTAGATTATGAACCCGGATTTTTGTGATACTCTCTCCTCTTCTTGTCCGAGACTTCCTATGGAGATTTGCGAGGTAGCTTTTTGTCATCTCAACGGACATTCTAACTCTTCTTTATGATCTTGTTCTACTTTAGTGACAACAAAATTTGAGACTTATATTTTTCTTTCAAATCTATTGTAATATATTAGAGGCTTGTGCACGTGACAACTAGGTTTTGGGGTTTTAATTAATTTGACTTTGTATTCCGCGTTGGTATTAGTGTTAAACTTTCATCCTTATTTTTACTTCCGCATATGACATGATGTACAAAAAAACTAGCGAAGAAATGGGGCTAAAACTCTTAAATTAAACACAACTAACGAAAATCCAATTTTGTGTTAGTAAATACTCCAACAACACAAGTTCAATGGGTAATTAATAACAAGGTATTTCGGTTGTTTAAAGACGAATCTTTTTGCTTAGATCCTCTATTTCGGTGTAAAGTTTATTGTTATGCAAGGAGTGTCGGCATTGTTAATTACTTGTAATAATAGGGGCATAATAACAAACTTCAAAGTGCATAATGTTACAAGGAAGAGGGTGAATTAATTCTTAATGGAATTAGAAAATGTCTGTAGTAACAGGGACATAAAGTCTATTTTCACCTATATATGAGTATTGAGGTAGTGCCACTTCAAACAAGATTTAAGAAGTTGATCTTGTTAATAGTCATGAATTTGGATTAGCACACAACCATAAACGTGCTTAAGCATAATATTGGATTGTTTCACTACTTAGTAATATTATGTGTGATACTTTCGATTTAACAAAAGAAGTTGTGGTTATATCTTCGTCGAACTTTAAGGCATTTACATTAATGAAAAGTTCAACCCTAGATAAGATACTTTTCGATATGCATGATATTATGAGACATATTACAAATTCGTGGGATATTGTTGAGTAGTTGTAATATGTGGGATTTCCACATCAGTGGCTAAGTGCCCATATAAGACCAAATTCCCTTAAGTCAAAATAATTGAGTAAGAGTATATATATATATATATATATATATATATATATATATATATATGACTTGTACTTGGGGCTAGGGCGCGAGCCGGGACAGTTTTTTAATGAAATATTCTATTTTCGTAATTTTTTTAACAATTTTATTTATTTAAAATTTGAATTTAATATTTAAATTTTGATTAAATAGAACAGTTGTGTGTGTTCAGAAAATGAGCTACTTTCCTAAAGAGTCTCATTGATAGACTATAAATATGATGAATTCCTAGATGTAGCATATTCAATTGCATATATAAGTTTTTGGTTTTGGTGTATCTTAATAGAGAATTGTTTGTAATCATTAAAAATATATACATGTAATAACTCTTGGAAGATAGTGATCTTTTAATGCCTCAAAGCTTTGCTTTTTCTGTTATTCTTAAGATGTTGTTCAGGATTTCTTCAGTAACAGTGGCGTAAAGTCTATTTTCACCAATATGAATATTGAGGTGGTGCCACTTCAAAAAATATTTAAGAAGTTGATCTTATTAATATTCATTAATTTGGATTAGTAGTTTAGCACACGACCATAAATGTGCTAAAGCATAATATTGAATTGTTTCGCTACTTAATAACATTATATGTGTGATACTTTCGATTTGACAAAAGTGTTGTGGTTCAAATCCTAGGATATTGATATCTTCGTCAAGCTTTAAGGTATTTACACTAATAAAAAGTTGAAATCTAGGTAAGATATTTTTTGATATACATGATATTATGAGACATATTATTAATCAGTGTTGAGTAGTTGTGATATGTGGAATTCCCACATCCGTGGCTAAGAGCCTCCCTTTTGCCCATATAAGACCAAGCTCATTAAATCTAAATAATTGAGTAAGAACACTCATATATATATTTCAAAAAAATTACGTAAATAAACATCTTATTTTTTATCATAATCTCAAAAATTTTCTACCATTAAATTATTTTACAAAAATCATGGCCTCTCAAATACATCTTTATCTCCTCTCGGATACATCTCCATCCCCTCTCGAATACATCATCTTCTCTCGGATACATCCCTATCATCCCCTCTCGGATACATCCCATCACCTCTTGGATACATCCCTATCATCCCCTCTCGGATACATCCCATCACCTCTTGGATACATCCCTCCCATTAAGTAACGTATCATTCGCAATCTGTGAGCTATGTATCCGCAGGTTTCCTAATGTATCCGAGATCCTATAAGTGCAAGGAATTTTTGTAATTTTGAAAAGAATAGGGAAAGGATGTAATTAACTCTTAACACTATAAAATTTATATAATTTTTACATATATTTTTATTATATATCTAAATGTCTTGGGGCTTGGGCGCGGGCCTGGATGGGTCTGATCTTTAATTAAAGATTCTATTTTCGTAATTTATTTTCAACTGTTTTATTTATTTTATGTTTTTAATTTTGATTAAATAGAATAGTTGTGTTTGTTCAGAAAAGGAGCGACTTTCCTAAGAAGTCTCTTTGGTAGGCTCTATAAATATGATAAATTCCCCAATGTAGCATATTGTGCTGCATATACATTTCAGGTTTTATTGTATCCTGATAGAGAATTGCTTGTATAATCCTAAAAGTATATAAATGCAACACCTCTCGAAAGATAGTGATCTTAACGATTAAAATTTAGAGTTTGTTTGGTATTATTGTTAAAAGTTGATTATTTATAGAAGCACATTGTTAAAAATAATTTTTCAAAAAAGTACTTTTGAGAAAATAACAATTTGTGTTTGGCTAATTCATTTAAAAAGTACTTTTGATAAGCAAATTGTGTTTGGTTAATCTTTTCTAAAAGTACTTTTGAGAGTCAAATTACGAAAAAGGACAATTATCAATGTATTTTTAATATTAATATTATTTTATAAAGAAAAACTATTTTAAATATCTATTACAAAATTTTAATCAAATTAAAATGTACATACTCAAATTTACAATCAATATTATCCATATATAAATAAATTAAATATTAAAATAAATAAATAAGTCCTTCATATTTTCAATCCTACAAAAATTTTGGTATTACTTTTATTCCTAATTTTGTAAAATAATATATAAAATAATACTATATAAACAAAAAAAAAAATTATATGAAAATAAAAAAATGAAATTCTTGAATGAAACTTAACCAAACTTACGAAATATGCTAACTAATTAATAAGTCATGTATTGTTAAATATGTATATATAGAAGGGATATTTTAATGTTAAAAAAATAATTTTCTGCTTCTACTTGTGTTTTTAAGAAGTATAAATTTTTAGCTTCTTCCCCATCGCAGAAAAAACTGTTTCTGCTTCTATTCAAAAACAGTTTTAAGAATTTGTCAAACACTTTATTTTTTTTAAAAAAGTCCTTTTTTTCTTAAAAAAATATTAAAATTAGCCTCACAACAACAATGTCAAACATGCTCTTATTCAAATCAAATAAGTGCTTTATTAAATATTATTGTAAACAAATAAATTTAATGGTCTAAGATTTGAACCTTTTAAATTTCAGACCTCCATTAAGTGCAAATAAATTAGACTTAAGAGAAACACTCTATAAAGTAAAATCTCTAGTGATTAAAGTTAGTGGTCTCTTACAATTGTAAATTAAAGAGTATTTTTATCTCAGTGGAGTTGAGGATGGGGGTTGGGTAGGTGGTGTTGACTTTGTACTTGTGATTGTTCTCCCGGTATAAATTTCTTAAGTTAGTAATGATTTCTCGTGTTTTGTAATGATCTTTTCTCTTCTTTTTTTAAAGAAGATTTCTTGTGATTAAAGTTAGTGGTCTCTAACAATTTATAAATATTTATAGAAAGAAAGTTAAAAATTTAACTATCGTACTTATAAGTAAGTTACATCCTTGACATATTATAAATGATGCAGGATGCTAAAGTTTCTAGGGACATTAGACATACGTCCAACTAAGTACATGAGCTCCTCATGGAGTGATAAGATTGTTTTGACTAGCACGATCTGTGATATAAATCTATCTCATATTTTATTTGAATGATGATCACTTTTGCATTGTCAAAGTTCTTGTTGGGAAGTAGGAGAACATATAAAGTAATTTTGATAATTGATAAAGTGAACATGGTTCGATCACTACTTGTTGTCTTATGTGTACTCTATCAGGTGAACCAGGTTCTCACACGTGACTGCAGTCAACCTGTACAAATATGACAGATTGCGGCAAAGAAGAAACAGTGCAGAAATAAAGGAGCGAAAAAGGAAATAAAGAAAGAACTGAAATACAGGAGCAAAGAAGGAAAGAAATAAAGAAGGAAAAGAAGGAAAGAAACAAATAAGGAAAGAAATAAAGAAAGAAGAAAATAAAGAAGTAACAATTCACGTCAAATAAGGAAAGAAATAAAGAACCAACATGGGTTGTGGTGCACTGGTGGGAGTGCTTCACCCTTACCAGAGGTCTCGGGTTCGAGCCCTGGTATGGAGAAAATCCTATTGGGAGTGCCACCACGAATGGGCCCTGCAATGCGCGATTCGAATTTAGTCGGAGCTCCAATGTGGGCTCCGAACACCAGGTGGGAAATAAAAAAAATAAAGAAGTAGCAATTCAAGTCAAATAAGGAAAGAAGTAAATATAGACAAGTTCAAGAAGGAAAAAGATTTGTTATTCCTTTCCTAGTAGAAGTAGATGAAGGCAAACCAATGTCTATAAAAAGGTTCAAGCCAAAGAAGAAAAAGAGTCCTCTATGCATAAACACAAATTGAGAGAATTTTCCATTAAAGCCAGAATAATACATATTGCATATTCACGAGTTTCATCATCTTGAGAGCAATAGTTATTGGAGCAAAACCGCAGGGCTTCGTCACAACAACACGAGGACCAGGTTCACGCTTCGTCACAACAATACAAGGACCAGGTTCACGAGGTGTGTTCGAGTCTGAACTATTGATTGTTGAAGTCTGATCTGTCGTGCCGTAATTTTCCTATCTATAGAAAAATCACGTTTTTGAAATGTTCTAAGTATAAAACAATTTGAGAAAAATACTTAGAAAAGAGTCGCCACTTAATTTTTTAAAGAAATTAAGAAAACTTATAATTTTCAAAGATTTAAACAGAAAAAATCATTTGAAAATACCAAAGAGGGTTCAGGGTTCAATTTACACTTCGAGAAGGGTTTAAGCATTCGAAGTGTCCACTAACGTGCGGTTGACCTGCGACTTGACTAAAATATATTTGACTATTTTTAGGAAAATATTGATTTAACATAAAAAAAAATAATAACTTACAATTTTTTATTAACTTTGAGAAAATAGTTAAATAAATGCCACATTTTTTTTATATATATATTTTTCTTTTAGAAAGGAATCCAAAATGAAACATTTGACTTGTAATACAAATGATTAGAATTTGACAAAACTAGATTAATTAGAATTTATTTGAATCACTTTTAAAATAATAATTTAAACCAATTTAGTCAATTAAAGCATGAAAACTATTTTAAATTAATTGAAGATTAAGTAAAAAGTTTTCAATAAAAGTACAAGAGTTGATAAAAAAAATGAAATTTAATTAGGATAAACTTCACATAAAGAATATGGTTCATCTTTTGGGGATTTTAATTAAATTAAACCAAGTCAAATAAAAGAGTTGAAATTAATACAAATAATAATTAGAGTGGGATAAGAAAATTAAAATGTGGGCCTTTTACCCAAATTCCCAAATTTGGTGGGACTCTTGGCCCATTTTCGCCTCCCTGAAAATCTGCATATAAAATGAGTGTATACTCATGTATATAGACTATATTTTGGCCCATTTATGTATATCGTACTGTATACCAATTGTATACAACCCACTTCAGCTTCCAAGCACCTGCCTATATTTTTTGGACCTGTATTTCGCTACATTTCAGCCTGTATACATAGTATACATTGATTGTATACCAGTGTATATCAGCTTGTATATCAGCCTTTTCTCTGCATTTTTTGCTTCTGTGTGCCCTGTATTTCAGCTCCCAGCAGCTTGAACAAGATGGGTTGACTCAATGAAATTCAAATCGATGAAATGCAAGGAATAAGTCCAAAGTGGACTCGGATTATAGTCACATGAGGAGAGAACAAATGAAAAGATTAGCATTCCTTCGTGACCCCAAAAATTAAAATTATTGAAAGACACAAGCAGCCATGACAACTAACCACTTGCTAAAATTAACACTTACTCACAGGAATAGGAAACAAAGTTTAAACAAAGCGAACAATGAAACCACCTCATTCGTTCATATTTTTTAAAGAAACCAAAGACAACATTTTCATGTTCAAGCATAACGTAACAGATTGGGATTTTTTCCAAGCAAACCCCTTTAAAGTCTCATGTATTCTTTAGACAAATAAATTAGGTATGAACTCATCATAAGCATAATCTATTCTAGCAAGAGAAAAAATGCTTTTAAAAGTAGGCCTTAGGAAGACATTTAGTTAGCTCATTAAAGAAGAAATTTTGATGCTATTTTGATATAAACAGAGGGAAGAAAGTGCAATAACTAACATGCTAATCACTAAAGAATAGGAAAAAATATTTAGCAATGACAAAATATTCATATCAAGAACAACTTTAATATTAAACCGACATGCCTCACAAGGGACAAAAGGAGCAACCAATCAACCTAATAAAATTTTAACACAACAGAGAGCAAAGTTGGATACTTAAATAGTTCATAAAGACGTCCTAATTTGACTCAAATTTATCTAAACAATCACAATGAGTGATAAAGCTCATGTTGAAACAAAGCGATAAGCAAAACAACCTTAGAACTGGAAAAAGATTACAACTAAAGTGTCTAATCCATATAGACACAAACAGAGGCAGCAAAGGAAAGAGTGCAAAAATGAGGTCATGAACTAAACAACATTTTGACTTAACACGAGTAGCTACTAAACTCAACGAAAATATTGTCAACACAAGCAACTTATTCAAAGGAAATTGAACTATTATATAGTAGGACTCAAAGCGAACTCACGGAGACGGGCCACCAACCATGCTCAACAACAAGTTTTCTAAAACGTTATGAAAGAGACAACGACATTAGAGAAGAATCAAGCTGAACAGTAGCTAAGGATTTTAACTAAAATGAGACTACCATAGAAGGAATCTAAGGAATACTAGATATAAAATGCAATATCATAATTCGTTTGGCACCCTCCGAACATATAACAGAACAACAAACATTATTTCAACAATGAAAATAAGGTAGTAACATGGAGATTAATGAATAAATAGACTAAAACTTGAGGCAAACATCACAACTACGAGTCCGAGAAGACCCCCACAGACTCGAGTGACATTAGCTCATCTCGAAAACGCAATAAGCATCACTAATTTCAGAGAAAATAAAGATATCGCTTAGACTTAAACAAATCATATATGGTTATCTCCAAAATACTACGTCACTTCTACACACCAAATTCAAAGTGAACGAAAGGGATACGAGTTATTTACCTTTTAGGGAGCAGAGAACTGAGACAACGAACCGAGGAGCAATTTTCACGATTCTCCTACCACACTAGTTTAGACTCAAGCAAATAAAACTGAAACTAAGTGACCTTTTGGTAAGCTATTTTCGTATGTGACTACGTGCCCTCGAAAATCCAATCTTTCCCCCCCCTCTCTCAATCACTGAAGGTATAGAACTATTTATAGGGAAAACAAAATGGGCAATTTAGGGGGGAAATTCAGTGGATTGGATAAATTTCAAATTTGAAATTCGAAATCTTGAAAGACGGAAACAACTGGAATAGTACCAATTCTCAACGGATTGAGAATTGTATCCGTTGATCTTGATGCCAGGATGAGTGAAGCGTCGAGATTACTCCATTTGGGACTGCTCTTTGGACAAATCATATTGTTGAAGCAGAAAAGGAAGATGAAAGGTATGGGCGAGCACTGTTGGCGCTGCTCGGAGATGCGGTTGATGTGACGGGTCTGCATTTTACGCTAATTTCTCGCCGAATTTGGTGGGATTTCTGGGTTTCGGCGTGGAAGAAGAAACAAAGTGGGGTCAGTCGTGTGGGTCGTATGTTGTATCATTGGGGATTGTTGTGGAGAATTGGGTTTCTGGATTTGTATGTTGTTGCTGATGTATGGGTCTGTTTTGGGCTGGGAATTTGAGAAATGAGAATGGAATGTGCCTCTGAGAATTGTAGGAAGAAGGCCCACGAAATTGGTTTAAAGCTTGGCTGAAATAAAGGGGTTTAGGAAATTCTAAAATGGCTAAATTTGAAATTGAGGAAAGAGCCAAAAGATTTCGATCATAGCCATTCAAAATTAAGGATCTAACCAACATTGAATTGATTTAGTTAATTTGACTAGAAAATATATAAAACAAATTAATATTAATCAATTAATAAGCTTCTTAATCTTAACGAAATAAAATAATTAACTTATATACAACTAATTAATTTTAACAACATAAACTATTATATAACTAAACTAATTAGCCAAATATTTAATTAAAACAAAATCTTTTCGAGATGATTTTCGAATAATCATAAAATATAATAATTATATACATAATTACGTAAAACATATATATCATCTAAAAGTTATAAAAAAATAAAACTAGTTAAAATAACTTGCAAACTATGTTATATATATATTTTTTTTCTTTTGAAATCTTATAAAACTAATTATTTTAAATCGTTTAAAATTGGAGAAGCTCGAAATGATTAATTTATATTATGGAGGTCCAAAATTGGGTGCCAACATGATCAATTAAAGTCTAGGGTTATTAGCCTTTGTTCATTTGTTCTAGGTTTATTATTGAGTTGTAATAATTCCTAAATTGTGTAACAAGAAGTGGGTTTGACTTCTTGGAGAGTAGAGTCTTGAGAGAATTGTAACACGAAGTGGGTTTGACTTCTTGGAGAGTAGAGTCTTGATAGAATTGTAACAAGAAGTGGGTTTGACTTTGTCACGCCCCGAGCCTATACCCTGGGCGGGACCGGCACTCGGAGACCATTGTTGGCCCCGAGCAAACCCTTGGCCTGACTTTCTTAACTTAGCGGAAACTTAACTCAACAGCACAACTCAATGCAAAGAAAGGTTATAAAACAACCAACTGATAAAAATCTGGCTAAAAAGGCAACTCGAGTCTCAAAATAGAATATTTACATATATACATAGATGAGAGACTCAAAACTAACTGACTGACTGTCTATGAAGCCTCTATAATACTGAGATGGATGTTGGGACAGACCCCGCAACATCCTAATAAAACAAAACTAGGAAAAACGAAATAACAGAGTCCTCCGGAACACAAGGAGGCTCACCACTGACTCTGGAGTGCTCAGCTGGATCAACGGCGTGCAGGATGCTGATCCGGGGTACCTGTGTCTGCATCGTCATAAGATGCA
>JAJOOE010013086.1:0-17222 GCA_036250405.1 Solanum raphanifolium | reverse complement strand
CCCCCCCCCCCCCCCCCCCCCCCCGTGCGGGGACCTCTATTTGAGGTCATTTTTGAGTTTCAGCTGTTGTCCTCTCTTCTTCTTTAGCTTTAATGGCGATTTAAATGCATGGGCTGATTCCGGGCTGTTCTGAGTCGCAAATTTTATTCCATTATGGGACACAAGTTGGGGGAGGTAAAATGAACTTTTCACATATTCGATTTCAGGATCCCAGTGCGGGTCCCATAATCCCATTTTAGATAAATTTTGGATTCTTCTCTGAAAAATATGATTATTATTTCAAAACGACCGTATTGACGTTGTGATTCTATTTTTGATAGTGTTGCAGAGTTCTGAGGTCATGCGGGAGAGAAAAGCTCTGACAACGTTATTTGTTGCGCGCGCGGTCAGCCTGCTGGTAGGCTACAACTTTCTTCTCCCTAGAATGAGTATGATTAAGTAATTGTTTGTTGATTTGTTTGAATCTGGGGTTGAATTTGTGGTTAATCATGTTAAATTCCTAGAATCCATGATTTAGGCTGCTTATCGAGTTTTCGGGTGGTTGAAACATGTCTATTATTTTTTTTTATCATTCTCACCTTGTGGTGTGTCTTATTTGTGATTTGTAAATATTGTTGGAGCATATTTGGTCTTAGTCTAAGCTTAGTCTAGAGATTGTCGTAGACTTGTGTCCTTTTGGTGTTGGTAGGCCTTGTAATCTCCTTGATGTCGCTACAGACGACTTAGCTCCCTGTAGACTAATATAGCAGACCTGAGTCTAATAGTTTGGGCCTTAGCTAGGCAGTAACACTGATCTTCAAACCATATTTTCGTAAATCCTCTATTTTCAGCGGTTCTGGTGTCTCTAATTCTTGGTGTGGAAGATACTCGTCTGTTCTTGTTAAATATGATTCGGGCTGTAGTGATTTATTGATAGCACTGGGATTGGGGGTACTCTCCGTGATGATTAGTTGGTCGCCTATCCTATTTCTACCCGATTCGCCTTTATTCGTGGTTCAATTCCTCCAATTTACACCACTGGGAATAGTTCAAGTCCTTGCCTTGGTATTATAGCCTTGGTTCAAGTCTTGGATTTCTTCAGCAGTGGTTCAAGTCCACCGCCATTTGCAGTCGTGGTTCAAGTCCACCGCTCTTTACAGCTTGGTTCAAGTCCATAGCTACTCGCCTCGGTTCAAGTTCTTGGTCATATTAATACGTGGTTCAAGTCCATGATTATCCTTTGCCTTGGTTCAACTCCTCGGTTCAAGTCCTTAACCTCTATCAGTTCTAGATCAGCCTCAGGTATCTAGATTTGTTTGGTTTGAGTTCGCGGTAAGTTGTGGAAATCTTGGAAACTTTGTCAAGTCCTCTTATTCCATTCTATAATCTTCCTTGTACATGTCGGGCTTATGGGAGTCTGCTCGGGTTTTACTTTTAGCTTGCGCGTGAGTGTTAAATTCGGGTTTATGGGAGCCCGGTCAGATTTAGTTAGATATTCTCCTTTTCTTTGTGTGTTAGTACACTCGTGTGCATACTTGTTAGAATTCTCGTTCCTGTTTATGGTAGTGTTTTAGATTATCCCATTTCATATTACTTTTGCTTTTCTTGCTCAGTCGGCCTACGAGGCCTACTAGGTACCTGTTTGTTTGTTACTCATACTACACATTACATCTGTTTTCGTGATGCAGGTCCGAGCACCAGCGACCAGCGTTGACATCGAGCATGCAACATTCTGATCCGGAGACAGGGGTGAGAACTTGGCGTTTTGTGCTATACCAGTCTCCAACTATATATATCACTTGTCTTTTGCTTTTGGAGACAGTCTTTTTTCTATGGTCCACTTTTGGGACTTGTACTCATTTTATTAGTAGCGCTGTACATGTGACTTCCAGGTTTATTTTATTATTTTAGTTTTCCTTCAATCCCATTACTTGTAGGTCCAGGATACGGGTTGTCTTGCTTACTGGTGGGTTATAGTAGGCGCCATCATGACTCGAGGAATCGGGTTGTGACATGCATGGAGAGTATAAGATACTCAATTTGATAGCCTATTATTCATTCTTTAGTCAATAGAAACATGTTTTCCGTTCTCTTCCATGTCATTATCCATAAACACCCCTAAATATGTGATAATAAATTAATTATATGAAAGATATTTGCCCCTCATATTCTCAAATGTGTGTTTCCTTATTATTATAGACCTATTAAATTATAAAAAGATCTCATTAAATTTTTAAAAACATTTTAATCATATTTAAAAATTAAAAATGTTTTGAAATACATTATTTTTAAAAAAAAAGAACAACTAAAGAATTATGAACAAACAAAGTCACATGTTTGTTAATATTGAGAGCACCAACTTGGAAAAAATATAGGAAATAAAAATAATTACAAGTCATTAGGATAATCGAGAAAGGTTAGTTTTAATAATTGAGACTCTCCAACTATTTTATGAATTAATCATTCACAAAGAATAGAAAAGTATTAATTGAAATTGTAACGACCTATTCCCGTCGTTATTGAAATGCCAACGGAGAAAGAAATTGGGCCAGAAAAACTTTTTGCAGTAACTTGGAAATTTGTAGCCCAATCCAGATTAAGACGAAATCTGAGTCAGCTAAGGTCTAGGGAAATCTTGTACTGAACAGGGAATCTAGTTATTATTTTGATAACATGAGGGTGAGTAGACCTCCCAAAACATGAGGGTGAGTAGAACTCCCAAAATTGATTTTGACGTGAAGGGGTAGTTTCTAGACGTCCTGGTTTGAAAGTGTGTTGTGAAATGGGAGCTTGGAACTCAAATTCCAAGGTATTTTATCCGTGTTAGCCAACAGGGCGGGATTAATCCCTCTAGGGCGGGGCTGTTCTGGCGGGATGGGGTCCGCAGTAGTGGGCCAGTTGCAAATTAAGTCGGGGAAAAACCCCAATTTCATTATTTTTCTGCAAGTTTCGTTCTTAAGAGTTAGGAGACAACCTATGACAAGTTCTTGATGATTTGATTTCATATTTGTGTGACATATGCCTGTTAATTTATTCTTTGTGTGCATGCATGTATGAGAACAATAATGTGAATCGAATCTAATTCAAATGAGTATATGTATATGAATAATTACATGCATTGAAACCATTACGTGATTGTATGACTATGCACATTGTTCTTTATGGGTGTGATTGCGATTGTGGTTGTATTGACTGGATTGGGTGTCACGTTCTGACATATATATTGGATCAGATGTCACATTTAGACACATATATTGGATTGGGTATCACGTTCCGAAACATGTATTGGATCATGTGTCATGTTTCGACACACTAACAGTTTGGGTGTGGTTCCATGAGAGGAGCATCGTGATTGTTATGTTACATCTACTTTTCATTGATAATGGAAAATTGTATGTTGTTCTAAAATGATGACTGAACCGTATTCTGTATATGTGTGTTTACTATGTTGTGATTGATTATTGTATATTGTGCTTATGGGAGTAGCCACGTGATCCTACCAGTACACTGCAGTTGTGTACTGATATTGCACTTGCTCTTTCTTTGTTGAGTACAGGGCATCTTCATTCGGCTACTGACAGACTTCATATAGGAGATCATTGATCAAAGACCAAATTCAAGTGTGAGCCAGTTCTTCAAGGCTGTCATGAGTTCTCATTTTGTTTAGTCCATTCTCTTCAGACATAGACTAGCACTTTAGATATTTGTTATGTTTTAGCTTTTAGGCTTGTACCCCTTATTCTTATACTTGTCGTTATTAGAGTTTTGGTACATTCACTTTCAGGTTCTAGCCGTTGTTTTCCACAATTGTTGGTAGTTGTTTTGTTAACTTCTGGAGTTTATAGGAACTCCAGTTTTCCTGCGACATTTAAACCTGCTTCCGTATCTTTTAATGCTCTAGTTTTTTGTTAAGTTTCTTAGTTGGGTTGTAGTAATGGTCTCCCACCAGAGGGTTAGTGTGGTATCAATCACGACGGTCTGGGTCGTGACAAAAACATTTAAACTTTTCTGAATAAAGAATGTAGAATTTATGAAGCAATGTGTGAAAATATGTTATAACATATATATAAAGTAGCTTTATTATATATCGTTCTATCAATCAAATTGTATATCTATCTATCTATTTATATTTATACTACCTTAAAATCATGATCTCCTTAACTTGAATGTTACATTATTATAATACTCCAACTTAAAACATCCAACTTAATATATCTTTTAACTTTTCTATTATATTATATTACATTAATTTAAATGCTTATCTTATAAAATATATTTAAAGCATATATACACCTTTTCACATTGAACTGTTGAGACTTTTCAAGGAGTTGTGATATTTTCAAAAGGTTATGAATTTTTCAAAAGGCTGTGACTTTTCCAAAAAGTTATGACTTCTTCGATGAGTTGTGATCTTTTCAAAAGATTTTGACTTTTCAGAAGAGTTGTGATTATTCCAAAGCGTTGTGACATTTCCAAGAGTTGTGACTTTTCTGCAGGGTTGTAACTTTTCTAAGGAGTTCTGACATTTCTGAACGGTTGCCAATTTTTTCAAGAGTTTTGTCTTTTCTTGATAAGGCACAATAAGCACATGTTTGTTCTACCTCTGTTGGCTATAAATAGAGGAGTTCCCTCATATTTTTGAACTATAAATTTTTTAAGTTTTATTGATCCTCTTCTTTAAACACCAAATTTAGTACATATTCTTTATTTATTTATACAATATTATAAATATAAAATATATTAAAAGAAATCATATTTTCACATTGAAGGATTGTGACTTTTCCAATGAGTTGCAGGTTTTCCAAAGAGTTGTGACACTTTCGAATGGTTGTTACTTTTCTAAAGAGTTTTGTCTTTTTCGAATGATTGCGACTTTTCAGAAGGGTTGTGACTTTTCAAATAAGGCGCAATAAACAGTTATTGATAATACCCTTTGTTGGCTATAAATAGTGGGATTCTCTCACATATTTAAACCACAAATTTTCTTTATTTTATATTTATATTCTTCTTCTTATTAACACCTTACACATTTTATGTTTCATACTATATTTTTTAATGCAACTTCATGGACCTTTTCGCATTGAAGGATTGTGACTTTTCTTATGGGCTGTAACTTTTTCAAAGAGTTGTGACTTTTCAATATCGGCCAAACTGTACAATATTTTTGAGATATGATTAGTACAACGACATTTCAACTCTCAAGAAAATATATTAACGTGTTCAAGTACCTTATCTAGATGCGCATAATTTATTCTCTCTTTGTTGTCTCTTCCTCAATTTTGATGTCATCAAGTACGCTTAAAAAGTTTCAAAACAAAAAACATAAAAGTTATTCAATACGAATTCATAAAAAATATAATTTTACAGATCATTGAATAGAATACTAACATAAGATGTCGAACAATGTGATGACAGAAGAAAAATTATAAAATATATTAAAAGCAAACACCTTTTCACAATGAACAATTGTGACTTTTCTGATGTGTTGTCATATTTTCAAATAGTTGTGACTTTTCTATATCGGCCAAACTGTAAAACATTTTGGAGATATGATTGATACAACAAAATTTCAACTCTCAATAAAATATATTAACATGTACAAGTACCTTATCTAGTTGCGGACGAAATTATTCTATCTATGTTGTCTCTTCCTCAATTTTGATGCCATTAAGTATACTTACAAAGTTTTTTTTTTTAAAAACAAAAAAGTAATTCGATACGAATTCATAAAAGACAAAATTTTACATATAATTGAATTGAACTCTAATGTAAGATGTTGAACAAACTGATGGCAGAAGAAAAAAGTCCACCAAAAGAAGTAGGTACGAACCATAAAATTGTCATGGTTGTAATCAGTTGTTTAAGAATTGAGCAGTTGAAATAGTATTTTGTTTTGACATTATAAATGGAGGAAAAAACTACAATAAAATTATATTGTGTCAATATTTTTTTTGTGAAGATCCAAAGTAGACTTCTAAGGAATAGATGAAGTTCCACATAAATTAGGGATGAAATTTTTCAAGAAGAAGAAGACACAAATACCGGTATGATTTGCTTACTTTTTATAGGTAACTCTGAAGAGACACAACCAAAGAGATATAACTGTTTGAAGGGACACAAGAGTTGAAGAAGCGGTTTTAAAGCTTCAAATAAAATAGGAGTGAAAATTTTAAAGTACAAAGTAAAATATAAAAGTAAATTCCTCAATTCTAAGGGTGCAACATAGGCGGGCCTAGGATTATCTTTTATATAGATATATAAGATTTAGATCCAAAATTCTCTTACTAACATTCTAAACCGAATTAATAAAAAAAGGAAATCATTCAAACTTCATTAAGATGATGAGGAAGAACAAAAGTACGTAACATCATATCAATTAAAACATCATACAAAAAAATTGTCAACAAACAATTTTTACCTCATAAAACTCCACAACTTTTTTGCTGCCTCATTTTGACTAGTCACAAATTAAATTACTCAAAACTTTAACACTATCAACTAATTTAAGACACCCAAAATACTTAAATTTAAATACTATTAAACACAAATATTAAAACTTAAGCTAAGAATTTTGGTCCATTGATATACCGTGACTTTACGGTATTTCTAATACATTTCGCTTACAAGTTGTGTATGTCTAGGGCCTTTTTATATTGGTTTTAATCATATTTTGCAGGAAAGATGTTCAGCCCCGGAAGTATAGAGACAACTGGAAGAAATGCAGAAAAAGGGCATTCACGGAGGTGATCTACGGACCGTAGGTCCATTTACAGTCCGTAGGTGATGACCGTAGATCAGCAAGAAAGGTATGGAAGACAAATTAGTGAAATCTAACCAAGTATGGAACCACGGTGGCCATTGACGGTCCGTAGATTGATCTACAGACTGCACTGTTTATCCGTAGATTGATACTGTGAGGGTTCCAGTACCTTATTTTTTAAGATTCTAAGTGTGGAGCTACGGAGGGGATTGACGGACCGTAGATCGAACTACGGTCCATACTGCTAATCCGACGTTTTCTTCAGAGGATCTGATTTTTGGAAGCTGAAATATTTTCTAAGTCCTAGCTGACGGAAGGGACTTACGAACCGTCGCTCCATGGATTGTCCGTGAGTCAGTCTCGTGGAATTAAGACGCGTACCTGAACAAACTTTCCTTAATTTGTTTCCCTTTTAATTTAGGATTTGTTTTCTATAAATAGGGCATGTAAACCTCGTTTTTAGGGGTTAGATATTATTATTCTAGCTTTACTTGGTGACTTGGGAGATTAAATTGCAACCCTAGCTATTATTGATTTCCTGAGTTCGTTTTGTTGATTTTGGCTTTGCAATTCAAGTTGAATTTCTGGGTTTATTATTCTCTTTACGTAAGTTCATGATTTCTTCATCTAACATCATGAATTGTGTTTTTGCTATTATGGGTAACTAAACTTCACAACTAGGGTTGTGGATCCATGAGCGATTAACAAAGTATGAATAGTAAATAAGTAATTCTTGAATAGTGTTTTGCATGCATTGATAATTCTTTCGTTTAGAAGTCTTTTTAATGCTGGCCAACGTTAGAACTCGCCTTGTTGCTACTTGCCGGACCAAGGAGGTAATCAATAAGAAAAGAATTATCAACATAGATTTAGTGTGATACTATGTAATAGGCTAGTGTCGATTGGTGCGAAGTAATAACTAAGCCAAACATTGATTAGTATGTCTAATATGAGGTAAAGGTAAGGGTTAGTAAATTATACACACGTAGCCGGACCAAGGTGCGGGGTGAAATTCTCTAGATGCCTGACCAAGGATTTAGAGATACCTAACTTATCACTTTGCATGTAATTCACTAGATAAGGATTACTATTATTAGGATTACTGAGTTATGAGCTTGTGTTGAACACGTATACCCTCGTAAATTTTCTCATCTTGATAATAACCGAAATTGACTTTTGTTTACTGAATTCATACAATTTGTTTTACAAATTCCCCCCTTTTTATTACTTGTTTCTGGAAGTACTTTGGCTAATTGAATATAATTGTTGGTTAAAGTAAAGTCTAAACCATTTTCCTCGTGGGATCAACCCTAACCTACAAGTTGGGTTCTTTACTTGATAACGATCGCTTATACTTCTGTAAGGAGATGTAATTTGAGCGTATCAAATTTTGGCACCGCTGCCTTGGAATTTGGCTTTTAGATTTATTTTAATTACATTATTGAATGTTAGTCAAATATTTCCTAGTTTTACCTTTTCTCTTTGTTTTTGTCTCTCTCAGGTTCCGACTCTAGTGTATGCCAAGTACACGGAGCCAGGGTGAACCACTTACTCCTTACGATCCAGAGCTTAACCGTACTTTGCCAAGGATGAACAATCCAAGAGACCCAATTGATCCTATCGGAGTAAATCTAGATGAAGTAGTTGAGTTACAACAACATAGGGTAGTTGTTGGAGATAACCAGGTTCCAGCTGAAAATCAATTGTGGGATGCTTTGAAGGCGCAAAACCCACTAGTCCCACGATAACATGACAAATATCGGGGCAACATGAATATAGCAGACTCTGATGGACCTATTGTCTTACCCCCTCTACCTCCGGGGCACACATTTGTGGTGACTAGTAGTTTGATGCAGATGCTTACAACAAGAGGCTTATTCTCAGGATCGCCATCGGAGGATCCACATTCTCACTTAGCCAAGCTAAGGGTGGTTTGCAAAAGTTGTGTAGGAAGACCAGATTTGGATCTGGATGTCATTGGATTATGAGTGTTTCCTCTGTCACTGACAGGCGATGCTACAGTATGGTTTACTGAGCTTCCTTATAACTCAATATTTACATGGGGCTAACTGGCGGATGTGTTCTGAGTGAAGTACTATCCTGTGTCCAAGAAGCTCAATCACAAAGATAGGGTCAACAATTTTGTAGCATTACCTGAAGAGTCTGTGAGCAGCTCTTGGGACATATTAACTGCGTTCGTAAGAGGTGTTCCAAATCACCGTATCGATGATGTGTCACTAAAGAAATATTTCTATCGAGGACAGGATGATAACAATAAAGCAGTACTTGACACTATTGCCGGAGGTTCATATGGTGATTGTACATATGCACAGATTGCTCAAATGTTGGAGAGGATCTCTCGCAACAATAAAGCATGGAGCACTAGGAGGTCCGATACTGGGAGAAACACATTTGCCGTGCATAATACAAATAACAATTCTACAGATGATATTCGTGAGGAGATGGCCCAGATGAGGACCGAATTGGGGTTTGTATTGAAGCATGTGAGCGGAGGAGAAGAAATGGTAAATGCTGTGAATTACTTAACTAGAACTTCACCACCAGTTGAAGAGTGTTACTATGAAGAGGATGCTTATGCTGTGAATGATCAGACGGGGGGTTTCCGACCAAATGCCCAAGGATCCAACACGGAAAATTGGCGCCAGGGTCAAGGAAATCAAGGTCGGAACTATGGAAATTACAACCGAGAGGGTGACTATGTCCGGGATGAGAACTTCAATCGCGACAACAACTACAATAGGAACAACTATGGGAACAGAAACGATCGGGTTGGACGTTATGTTCCCCCTCAAAATCGGGAATCTGGTACTAGGGAAACTGGAGGCAATATGGCGCGTATTGAAGATATGATGCAGAAGATGATGAGAAGGTTTGATACAACTGATGAGAATGTGAAGGAGATGAGAAGCGACTTGTTTGGTATTGGACAAAAGGTTGATGCCCACATAGTGTCAATAAAGCACCTAGAGCAGCAGATGACCCAATTGTCTAGTATAGTGAACCCACGTCAACCAGGTATTCTTCCTAGCAACACCATTCAGAATCCAAAGAATGACGGTCATTGTATGGCAGATACTACTCGAGGGAGTAAGCAAACCATAGATCCATCTAGGCCGTCTGTGGTGGAAGTTGAGATTAGAAAAGAAGATGATGTGATAGAGGTTAGAGAAGAGTTTGAGAATGCAACAGATTAAGAAGCGGAGATATCTCAGAAAGTGGTCCCCATACCTAGACCTCCACCACCTTTTCCACAGAGGTTAGTGAAGAAGACTGAAGATGGTAAATATTGCAGGTTTATTACTATGTTGAAACAACTTTCTATCAATGTTCCTTTGATAGAAGCCTTGGAGCAAATGCCTGGGTATGCGATGTTTATAAAAGACATGGTGACAAAGAAAAGGTCTGTGAGCTTTGAAAATGATGATAAATTGCAGCACTGTAGCGCTATTGCTACAAGATCTCTTGTGCAGAAGAAAGAAGACCCTGGTGCTTTCACGATCCCATGTACTATAGGGTTGTTACACTTTGCTAAGGCATTGTGTGATCTTGGTGCTAGCATCAACCTCATGCCCTTGTCTATTTACAAGAAATTGGGTCTACGGAACCCAAAGCCCACTGCAATGCGGTTACTAATGGCCGATCGAACTGTGAAAAAGCCCATTGGTGTACTCCATGATGTGCTAGTGAAAGTAGAGTCTTTCATTTTTTTGGCAGATTTTGTGATTCTTGACTGTGAGGTTGATTTTGAGGTTCCCATCATCCTTGGGAGACCATTTCTTGCCACAGGGCATGCGTTGGTTGATATGGAAAAGGGACAGGTAAAGTTCAGACTCAATAATGAAGAAGCAACTTTCAATATTTGTAGGTCCATGAAGAAAAGTGGTGAGCTCCAAACAGTATCTGCTATAACTTATAGGGTGGAGACTAGGACAGAAGTGCAAATTGAAGAGCGACTAGGTGTTGAGGCACTAGCAGCAGTTATTATGAATTTTGATAGTGATGGCATTGAAGAGTATCATGAGTTCGTAGCCGCACTCGATAGATGTGAATATCGGCCCAAACCAAAGAAGTATGAATTAGACATGAAGAATCGCGAGTCCCCACCCACAAGACCATCTATTGTGGAGGCACCGAAATTGGAGCTTAAGGCTCTGCCACCGCATTCGAGGTATGTATACTTGGGCAAAGAGAATACTTTGCCAGTCATCATTGCGGCCGATTTGAATGCGGGACAAGTAGAGTGCTTGGTGACTATGTTAAAAGGGTTCAAGCGAGCTATTGGGTGGACTATTGCGGATATCATTGGGATTCCTCCCGGTATTTGCTCTCACAAAATCCAACTCATGTCAGATCATAAGCCCAGTATCGAGCACCAGAGAAGATTAAATCCACCTATGCAAGAGGTAGTTAAAAAGTAGATCATCAAGTCGCTGGATGCGGGAGTTATTTATCCCATTTCAGATAGTAGTTGGGTATGTCCTGTGCAGTGTGTGCCTAAAAAAGGTGGTATGACTGTGGTTCCAAATGAAAAAAATGAGCTTGTTCCAATGAGGCCTATTACTGGATGGAGAGTTTGTATGGATTACCGGAAGTTGAATGCATGGACAGAAAAGGACCACTTTCCTATGACATTCATGGACCAGATGTTAGATAGACTTGCAGGAAAGGGTTGATATTGTTTCCTTGATCGGTATTCAGGCTACAATCAAATTTCTATAGCTCCAAAAGACCAAGAAAAGACCACCTTCACTTGCCCATATGGGACTTTTACTTTCAAACGGATGCCATTTGGGTTATGCAATGCTCCAGCTACCTTCCAGCGGTGCATGATGTTGATATTTTCTCATATGGTGGAGGACACTAATGAAGTGTTCATGGATGATATTTCAGTTGTAGGTGATTCTTTTGATCAGTGTCTAGATCATTTGGCCGAGGTGCTTAAACGATGTGGAGACTGCAACTTGGTGCTTACTTGGGAGAAGTGTCACTTCATGGTTAAAAAAGGTATAGTGTTGGGTCATCGAATTTCAGAAAAAGGTATTGAGGTTGATAGAGCTAAAGTTGAGGTAATAGAAAAGCTTCCGCCACCCATTTCAATAAAAGGTGTTAGAAGTTTTCTTGGGCATGCAGGTTTTTATAGGAGATTTATCAAAGATTTCTCAAAAATTGCACATCCGTTGTGCAAACTGCTCGTGAAGGAGAGTAAGTTCTATTTTGATGATAATTGTCTTAGAGCATTTGGAGAGCTGAAGGAGAAGTTGGTTACTGCACCTATCATTATTTCACCGGATTGGGGACAACCGTTTGAGGTAATGTGCGATGCGAGTGGAGTGGCGCTTGGTGTAGTATTGTGTCAAAGGCGAGAGAAAATTCTTCACCCTATTTACTATGCTAGCAAAGCCCTAAATGTGGCCCAGAGGATTATACCTGTGACCGAACAAGAACTTCTTGTGGTGGTTTTTGCATTCGAGAAATTTCGATCATACTTGCTTGGTACTAAGGTCATAGTGCATACTGACCATTCTGCATTGAGATATTTGATGGAGAAAAAGGATGCAAAACCAAGATTGATTAGATAGGTATTGTTGCTACAAGAGTTTGATTTTATGGTAAAAGATACAAAGGGAACCGAAAATCAAGTTGCCGATCACTTGTCCAGAGTAGAGGAAGAGGCTATGCTAAAGCTTGGAGATAGGGCTGAAATTAATGATACTTTTCCAGATGAACAGGTATTGGTTGCTTCTCATGATTTGATTCCTTGGTTCGCAGAATTTGCTAATTATTTGGTAAGCGATATTGTTCCCCCCGATTTGTCTTTTGACCAAAGGAAAAAGTTTATGCATGATGTGAAGAAAATCTTTTGGGATGAACCTTATTTGTATCGTAGTTGTGCTGATGGGATTATTCGTCGCTGTGTGCTCGAGGTTGAGATGTTGAGTGTACTTGAAGCATGCCACTCATCGCCCGTTGGTGGGCATCATAGTGGTATTCGGACTGCACATAAGATTTTGCAGTGTGGATACTACTGGCCCACCATCCACCAAGATGCTCATGATTTCGCCAAATCTTGTGATCGTTGCCAAAGAGAAGGAGAGATTTCAAAAAGGCAAGATCTCCGTATGAATCCTATATTGGTGATAGAGTTGTTTGACGTATTGGGAATTGATTTTATGGGTCCATTTGTGAGTTCATATGGGATGAATTATATTCTTGTTGCGGCTGATTATGTATCGAATTGGATGGAAGCAGTTGCGCTCTCCAACAATGAAGTTAAAAGTGTCACCGCATTATTGAAAAAGAATATCTTCTCCAGATTCTGTACACCGAGGGCTATTATTAGCGATGGAGGTTCTCACTTTTGTAATAAGTTGTTCAAGGTACTACTTGAGAAATATGGTGTCCGTCACAATGTAGCCACTCCTTGCCATCCACAAACTAGCGATCAAGTTGAAGTATCTAACAGAGAGATCAAACAGATATTGGCGATGACTGTGAATGCCTATAGAACGGATTGGTCAAGGAAGCTTGATGATGCTCTATGGGCATATCGTACTGCATATAAAAGCCCCATAGGTATGTCTCCTTACCAACTTGTATATGGGAAGTCTTGTCATTTACCAGTAGAACTAGAGCATAAGGCTATGTAGGCAATGAAGAAGTTAAATTTGGATTGGGGCGCTGCATCTAATAAAAGGATAAATGACTTGAATATGCTTGATGAATTTCCCCTAAAAGCTTATGAAAGTTCAGCCTTGTACAAAGAGAAGATGAAGAGGTATCATGATCAAAGAATTGAAAAGCGTGAATTTGTGGTTGGTGATTTGTGCTTCTATTCAACTCTAGGTTGTGCTTGTTTCCAGGCAAACTCAAGTCCAAATGGACCGGGCCATTTTTGCTCACAAAAGTGCTCCCTCATGGAGTGGTTGAGCTTGAAAATAGGGATGGAACAAGGGTCATGGTAAACGGGCAAAGGATCAATATCTATCTAGGAAATGCTGAAACTGTGCAAGAAGTGATTGAGGCCTATCATCTTGATGAAGTCTGAGTAATCAAGAGGCATGTGTCGTGCCGCGACGTTAAATCAAGCGCTGCTTGGGAGGCAACCCAAGATGTACAATCTAGCCAATGATAGGATGTAGTATTTCTCTAGTAGTTTTCTTTGTTTGATTTCTTCCCTGTATCATATTTGATAGTTGTTTTAGTTTGTACTAGTGTTGGCTAGAATTAGAATAGGGTCCGTGTCTAAAAAGTGTCCAGAAAATGTAAAAAGAATAGCCTATTGGTTGCTACATGTGCAGGTACACCACGAAAAATCTGTAGAAAATGGTCTGGTGCAGAGGTCTACGGACCCCATCGACAGTCCGTTGTTTAATTCACGGACCGTGGATGGTGTTCGTAGACCCCAGGTAAGCTTCTAAATTGTTTCTAAGTGTAAGAGTGAACTACGGACCGTAGATCGACTCACGGACCGTAGACGGGGTCTCGTGAGTCCATACCCTCAGGCTGTCTAACCCAACCCGGACCCCCCTATTTAAAAACCCCCATTTGTTTTAAACCATTCCTCTTCCCTCCATTAGTCCCAAAACCGTTTCAACCATCCCATAACCTCCCTAAATCACTCCATAACTCCCCCATAATATCATCCCTTCCATAATTCCCCAACTTCCTTTTCATTTCAAATACAACTCATTCCATAGTCCACAAAAAAGGGTCTGGTGTTTGGTTAGTAACGAAGAGGTGACTCCTTGGTCTTGCTAAGTTTAGTGTCGTCACGCATTCACCCCACTCCTCGTTGCTTGTAAGGTAATAGACTTTCCCCTCACTTTGAATTTTGATTCATAGATTGAATATAGAAAGTCGAGAGTCAGGTCTTAACCTTGGGTAATGGTTAGGTTAAATTGCAGATGTGGGCACTACTGAGGGTTTCCCCACTACTGTTCCAGCAGGCTCCGGGAAACCGGACCCCCTTTCTTGTTGATGATTAGCCGGCGCTTTGCGTCACAGGTTTGCTTCACCCAATCCATTTTCTTTTACTATTTTTGTATGCATTGGGGACAATCACATCTATTTTTGTTGGGGGTAGGGTAAATGGATTATGAGTGATAGGGTGACGTCTGCATAACCCAACTCATATATCCTCTCTTGGGGTTTTCTTGCCTGTGTTCTTTTTCCCCAAGAGACTGTTTAATTTCTGTTGAACCGGCATGTGTTAGGATCGTATATGTAGAAGCGTGAAAAAGAAAGAAGCATGATGGCTTATGAAAAATGATACCTGTCAGGTTTTGTGATGTGTGCTAGAATCTGTAGACTACGATAAGTTGAATGTGTTGGCTCTGAGTATGACATAATCATGAACCGACTTGATGGCATCACTTAAGCTGAAAATTGAACTAGGTAATCTGATAATCTGATAATGAAACTATGCTCCAAGAGTGTGTCAGAATCGTTGAGTGTTCAAACAGTTTTTGTGAAAACAAACTAGAACTTGCCCGGTTAGTCCTACTAAGACAATTCAATCTAGAGGTTAGGAAGTGGTCATAGGCCATTGTTCTGAAAAGTCCGCAAATTGCCTAAAAGAAGGATCTAACAAAATGAAATAAATGCTCCCTTTGATCCAAAAACTTTGAGCCTAAAATTAAACCATTTCTTTCTAAATCCTGAACTCACTTTCCCATAATCTACTATGTTGGCCCCGGTCCCTCCTTGGACATGTGCACTTCGACTTAGGTCAAAAGCCTAAGTTGAGAGTGGCTAATTTAAAAAGTAACTTCAATCTTGGCCCTGACCTGACATCGGATATTGTGCACCTCAACTAATGGAAAATCCATAAGTTGAGGGTGGCTATGAAAGAAGAAACTGAAGGAAAAATGGGTACGAAAAGAGTGATGTTAAAAAAAAAAAAAAAGAGAAAAAAGGGGGATGTGACTTGTTGAAAGCTAAAAGAAAAATAAAATAAAAGTAAAAAGAGCTACAAAGTCTGAAGTCACATTCGTGGTTGAAGAAAATTAAGGGAAAGAAAGTAAAACGATAGGATGACAAAAATAGGGCAAAAAGAGGTTGAAAGCCTAGTGTAATGTCAAGGAGGGCAGAAAGTCACTAAACAATACCCAAATGTACCACACCTGACCCTGAGCCTAGGTTACAAGCCAAGAAAGTCCTATAGTGATCCTAGAGTCTATTTTGGGGAGTCTAAGCAGTGAAAATAAGGGCAAACTTATGGCATTGAGCAATAACTGTATTTGAAATTACTTCTGAGCGTGAGTGTTGAATAAATCCCTAAATCATGTATGGCATTTATTTTTGGGAAAAAAGGGTTTCGTTTGAATTAAGGGCACTAGTTACATTGTCGAAAAGTTGGTACCTTGGTGATAGTGAGAAGGTGTATGTTGTGTGTTAGTTGGTCTATCTGTGTCATGGTGTGATCCACATGAATTAGCTTGTCGAGCCTAAGAGAACGAATGTGCACTCGAAAAATGAGGGGTGTAGAGAGCCATGTGATTGCTTGAGCTTGAAATGCTTACTTCTATGCAAGTGTCGTTTAGAGTTGTAGTGCGTCGCTTGAGGACAAACAACGAATTTAAGTTGAGGGTGTTGATATACCGTGAGTTTACGATATTTCTAATACATTTTGCTTACAGGTTGTGTGTATCTAGGGCCTTTTTATATTGGTTTTTATGTGTTTTAATCATATTTTGCAGGAAATATGTTCAGGCGCGGAAGTATAGAGACAGCTGGAAAAAATGCAGAAAAAGGACATTCACGGAGGTGATCTATGGACCGTAGGTCCATTTACGGTCTATAGGTGATGACCGTAGATCAGCAGGCAAGGTATGGAAGACAAATCAGGGAAATCTAACCAAGTGTAGAACCACGGTGGACATTGACAGTCCGTAGATTGATCTACGGACCGCATTGTTGATCCATAGATTGATACTGCGAGGGTTCCAGTACCTGATTTTTGAAGATTCTAAGTGTGTAGCTACGGATGGGATTGACGAACCGTAGATCGATCTACAGTCTGTACTGCTAGTCTGTCGTTTGCTTCAGAGGATCTGATTTTTGGAAGATGAAATATTTTCTAAGTCCTGGCTGACGGAAGGGACTTATGGACCATAGCTCTATCGACGGTCAGTAAGTCAGTCTCGTGGAATGAAGACGCGTACCTGAACAAACTTTCCTTAATTTGTTTTCCTTTTAATTTAGGATTTGTTTTCTATAAATAGGGCATGTAAACCTCGTTTTTAGGGGTTAGACATTATTATTCTAGCTTTACTTGGTGACTTGAGAGATTAAATTGCAACCCTAGCAATTATTGATTTCGTAAGCTCGTTTTACTGATTTTGGCTTTGCAATTCAAGTTGAATTTCTGGGTTTATTATTCTCTTTACGTAAGTTCATGATTTCTTCATCTAATATTATGAATTGTGTTCTTGCTATTATGGGTAACTAAACTTCACAACTA